>CM056202.1:104423418-104544246 GCA_029692085.1 Gymnothorax javanicus
AAGAGATCAGATGCCATTTAAGCATTACCCTTCATGGGCATGTTAGATTATATGGCATTAAAACATAGCCCTTCTTGTATACATGCAAATACAGCAATGTTAAAGTTTGAATGCTAATGCTAACTTGATAATGCTAGCGATCTAATGCTAGTGCTAATATCTGGTCATTTTCATACTGTAGGTGTACTCTATAATGGAAATAAGAGATCAGGTGAAATTAAAGCATAACCCTTTGTGTGCATATTTGATTAGATGGCATTAAAGCTTAACCATTCTTGTATACATGCAAATAAAGCAATGTTAAAGTTTGAATGCTAATGCTAAATTGCTAATGCTAACGATCTAATGCTAGTGCTTATATCTGGTCATTTTCATACTGTACGTCTCCTCTATGATAGACATAAGAGATCAGATGGCATTAGAGCATAACCCTTCGTGGGCATATTAGATAAGATGGCATTAAAGCTTAACCCTTCTTGTATACATGCAAATACAGCAATGTTAAAGTTTGAATGCTAATGCTAACTTGCTAATGCTAGCGATCTAATGCTAGTGCTAATATCTGGTCATTTTCATACTGTATGTGTCCTCTATGTTGGAAATAAGAGATCAGATGCCATTAAAGCATAACCCTTCGTGGTCATATTAGATTAGATGGCATTAAAGCTTAACCCTTCTTGTATACATGCAAATATAGCAATGTTAAAGTTTGAATGCTAATGCTAACTTGCTAATGCTAGCGATCTAATGCTAGTGCTAATATCTGGTCATATTCATACTGTACGTCTCCTCTATAATGGAAATAAGAGATCAGATGGCATTAAAGCATAACCCTTCGTGGGCATATTAGATTATATGGCATTAAAGCTTAACCCTTCTTGTATACATGCAAATACAGCAATGTTAAAGTTTGAATGCTAATGCTAACTTGCTAATGCTAGTGATCTAATGCGAGTGCTAATATTTGGTCATTTTCATACTGTATGTGTCCTCTATGTTGGAAATAAGAGATCAGATGCCATTAAAGCATAACCCTTCGTGGTCAGATTAGATTAGATGGCATTAAAGCTTAACCATACTTTTATACATGCAAATACAGCAATGTTAAAGTTTGAATGCTAATGCTAACTTGCTAATGCTAGCGATCTAATGCTAGTGCTAATATCTGGTAATTTTCATACTGTACGTGTCCTATATAATGGAAATAAGAGATCATATGGAATTAAAGCAGAACCCTTCGTGGGCATATTAGATTAGATGGCATTAAACCTTTACCCGCCTTGTATAAATGCAAATACAGCAATGTGAAAATTTGAATGCTAATGCTTACTTGCTAATGCTAGTGATCTAATGCGAGTGCTAATATCTGGTCATTTTCATACTGTAGGTGTCGTCTATGTTGGAAATAAGAGATCAGATGCCATTAAAGCATAACCTTTCATGGGCATATTAGATAAGATGGCATTAAAGCTTAAGCCTTCTTGTATACATGCAAGTACAGCAATGTTAAAGTTAGAATGCTTAAGCTAACTTGCTAATGCTAGCGATCTAATGCTAGTGCTAATATCTGGTAATTTTCATACTGTATGTGTCCTCTATGTTGGAAATAAGAGATCAGATGCCATTTAAGCATTACCCTTCATGGGCATATTAGATTATATGGCATTAAAACATAGCCCATCTTGTATACATGCAAATACAGCAATGTTAAAGTTTGAATGCTAATGCTAACTTGCTAATGCTAGCGATCTAATGCTAGTGCTAATATCTGGTCATTTTCATACTGTAGGTGTACTCTATAATCGAAATAAGAGATCAGATGAAATTAAAGCATAACCCTTTTTGTGCATATTTGATTAGATGGCATTAAAGCTTTACCCTTCTTGTATACATGCAAATACAAAAATGTGAAAATTTGAATGCTAATGCTAACTTGCTAATGCTCGCGATCTAATGCTATTGCTAATATCTGGTCATTTTCATACTGTATGTGTCCTCTATGATGGAAATACGAGATCAGATGGCATTAAAGCATTACCTTTCATGGGCATATTAGATTAGATGGCATTAAAGCTTTTGCCGCCTTGTATAAATGCATATACAGCAATGTGAAAGTTTGAATGCTAATGCTATCTTGCTAATGCTAGCGATCTAATGCTACTGCTAATATCTGGTCATTTTCATACTGTACGTGTCCTCTATAATATAAATAAGAGATCAGATGGCATTAAAGCATAACCCTTGGTGTGCATATTAGATTAGATGGCATTAAAGCTTAACCCTTCTTGTATACTTGCAAATACAGCAATGTGAAAATTTGAATGCTAATGCTAACTTGCTAATGCTAGCGATCTAATGCTAGTGCTAAAATCTGGTCATTTTCATACTGTATGTGTCCTCTATGATGGAAATACGAGATTAGATGGCATTAAAGCATAACCTTTCATTGGCATATTAGATTAGATGACATTAAAGATTAACCCTTCTTGTACACATGCAAATACAGCAATTTTAAAGTTTAAATGCTAATGCTAACTTGCTAATGCTAGCGATCTAATGCTAGTGCTAATATCTGGTCAATTTCATACTGTACGTCTCCTCTTTGACGGAAATAAGAGATCAGATGGCATTAAAGCCTAACCCTTCGTGGGCATTTCAGATTAGATGGCATTAAAGCTCGACCCTTCTTGTATACATGCAAGTACTGCAATGTTTAAGTTAGAATGCTAATGCTAACTTGCTAATTCTAGCGATCCAATGGTAGAGCTAATATCTGGTCATTTTCATACTGTACGTGTCCTCTATGATGGAAATAAGAGATCAGATCGCATTAAAGCATTACCCTTCATGGGCTTATTGGATCACATGGCATTAAAGCTTAACCCTTCTTGTATACATGCAAATAAAGCAATGTTAAAGTTTGAATGCTAATGCTAACATGCTAATGCTAACGATCTAATGCTAGTGCTAATATCTGGTCATTTTCATACTGTACGTATCTTCTATGATGGAAATAAGAGATGAGATGGCATTAAAGCATAACCCTTCGTGGGCAAATTAGATTAGATAGCATTAAAGCTTAATCCTACTTTTTATTCATGCAAATACAGCAATGTTAAAAGTTTGAATGTTAAATCTAACTTGCTAATGCAAGTGATCTAATGCTAGTGCTAATATCTGGTCATTTTCATACTGTACGTGTCCTCTATGATGGAAATAAGAGATCAAATGGCATTTAAGCTAAAGCCTTCTTGTATACATGCAAGTACTGCAATGTTTAAGTTTGAATGCTAATGCTAACTTGCTAATGCTAGCGATCTAATGCTAGTGCTAATATCTGGTCATTTTCATACTGTACGTGTCCTCTATGATGGAAATAAGTGATCAGATTGCATTAAAGCATTACCCTTCATGGGCTTATTGGATCACATGGCATTAAAGCTTAACCCTTCTTGTATACATGCAAATACAGCAATGTTAAAGTTTGAATGCTAATGCTAACTTGCTAATGCTAGCGATCGAATGCTAGTGCTAATATCTGATCATTTTCATGCTGAACATGTCCTCTATGATGGAAATAAGAGATCAGATGGCATTAAAGCATAAACTTTCATGGGCATATTATATTAGATGGTATTAAAGCTTAACCCTTCTTGTATACATGCAAATACAGCAATGTTAAACTTTCAATGCTTATGCTAAATTGCTAATGCTAGCGATTTAATGCTAGTGCTAATATCTGGTCATTTTCATGCTGAACATGTCCTCTATGATGGAAATAAGAGATCAGATGGCATTAAAGCATAACCTTTCATGGGCATATTATATTAGATGGCATTAAAGCTTAACCCTTCTTGTATACATGCAAATACAGCAATGTTAAAGTTTGAATGCTAATGCTAACTTGCTAATGCTAGCGATCTAATGCTAGTGCTAATATCTGGTCATTTTCATGCTGAACATGTCTACTATGATGGATATAAGAGACCAGATGGCATTAAAGCATTACCTTTCATGGGCATATTGGATCAGATGGCATTAAAGCTTAACCCTTCTTGTAAACATGCAAATACAGCAATGTTAAAGTTTGAATGCTAATGCTAACTTGCTAATGCTAGCGATCCAATGTTAGTGCTAATATCTGGTCATTTTCATGCTGAACATGTCCTCAATGATGGAAATAAGAGATCAGATGGCTTTAAAGCATAACTTTTCATGGGCATATTATATTAGATGGCATTAAAGCTTAACCCTTCTTGTACACATGCAAATACAGCAATGTTAAAGTTTCAATGCTTATCCAAACTTGCTAATGCTAGCAATCTAATGTTTCTGCTAATATCTGGTCATTTTCATTCTGTATGTGTCCTCTATGATGGAAATAAGAGATCAGATGGCATTAAAGCTTAAGCCTTCTTGTATACATGCAAGTACTGCAATGTTAAAGTTTGAATGCTAATTCTAACTTGCTAATGCTAGCGATCTAACGCTATTCCTAATATCTTGTCATTTTCATACTGTATGTGTCCTCTATGATGGATATAAGAGATCAGATGGCATTAAAGCTTAACGATTCTTATATACATGCATATACAGCAATGTTAAAGTTTGAATGCTAATTCTAACTTTTTAATGCTAGCGATATAATGCTATTGCTAATATCTTGTCATTTTCATACTGTACGTGTCCACTATGATGGAAATAAGACATCAGATGGCATTAAAGCATGACTTTTCATCGGCATATTAGATTAGATGACATTAAAGCTTCACCCTTCTTGTACACATGCAAATACAGCAATTTTTAAGTTTGAATGCTAATGCTAACTTGCTAATGCTAGCGATCTAATGCTAGTGCTAATATCTGCTCAATTTCATACTGTACGTCTCCTCTTTTACGGAAATAAGAGATCAGATGGCATTAAAGCCTAACCCTTCCTGGGCTTTTTAGATTAGATGGCATTAAAGCTCAACCCTTCCTGTATACATGCAAGTACTGCAATGATTAAGTTTGAATGCTAATGGTAACTTGCTAATGCTAGCGATCTAATGCTAGAGCTAATATCTGGTCAATTTCATACTGTACGTGGCCTCTATGATGTAAATAACAGATCAGATGCCTTTAAAGTATAACGCTTCATGGGCATATTAGATTAGATGGCATTAAAGCTTAACCCTTCTTGTATACATGCAAGTACTGCAATGTTTAAGTTTGAATGCTAATGCTAACTTGATAATGCTAACGATCTAATGCTAGTGCTAATATCTGGTCATTTTTATAATGTACGTGTCTTCTATGATGGAAATAAGAGATGAGATAGCATTAAAGCATAACCCTTCGTGGGCAAATTAGATTAGATAGCATTAAAGCTTAACCCTACTTGTATTCATGCAAATACAGCAATGTTAGAGTTTGAATGCTAAATCAAACTTTCTTATGCTAGTGATCTAATGCTTGTGCTAATATCTGGTCATTTTCATACTGTACGTGTCCTCTATGATGGAAAGAAGAGATCAGATGGCATTAAAGCTTAAGCCTTCTTGTATAAATGCAAAAACAGCAATGTAAAAGTTTCAATGCTTATGTTAACTTGCTAATGCTAGCGATCTAATGCTAGTGCTAATATCTGGTCATTTTCATGCTGAACATGTCCTCTATGATGGAAATAAGAGATCAGATGCCATTAAAAGCATAACCTTTCATGGGCATATTATATTAGATGGCATTAAAGCATAACCCTTCTTGTATACATGCAAATACAGCAATGTTAAAGTATGAATGCTAATGCTAACTTGCTAATGCTAGCGATCTAATGCTAGTGCTAATATCTGGTCATTTTCATGCTGAACATGTCCACTGTGATGGAAATAAGAGATCAGATGGCATTAAAGCATTACCTTTCATGGACATATTGGATCAGATGCCATTAAAGCTTAACCCTTCTTGTATACATGCAAATACAGCAATGTTAAAGTTTGAATGCTAATGCTAACTTGCTAATGTTAGCGATCTAATGCTAGTGCTAATATCTGGTCATTTTCATGCTGAACATGTCCTGTATGATGGAAATAAGAGATCAGATCGCATTAAAGCATTACCCTTCATGCGCATATTGGATCAGATGCCATTAAACCTTAACCCTTCTTGTATACATGCAAATACAGCAATGTTAAAGTTTGAATGCTAATGCTAACTTGCTAATGCTAGCGCTCTAATGCTAGTGCTAATATCTGGTCATTTTCATGCTGAACATGTCCTCTATGATGGAAATAAGAGATCAGATGGCATTAAAGCATAACCTTTCATGGGCATATTATATTAGATGGCATTAAAGCTTAACCCTTTTTGTATACAAGCAAATACAGCAATGTTAAAGTTTCAATGCTTATGCTAACTTGCAAATGCAAGCGATCTAATGCTAGTGCTAATATCTGATCATTTTCATACTGTACGTCTCCTCTATAATGGAAATCAGAAATCAGATGGCATTAAGGCATAACCCTTAATGGGCATATTAGATTAGATGGCATTAAAGCTTAACGCTTCTTGTATACATGCATATACAGCAATGTTAAAGTTTCAATGCTTATCCTAACTTGCTAATGCTAGCGATCTAATGCTAGAGCTAATATCTGGTCATTTTCATACTGTACGTGGCCTCTATGATGTAAAAAAGAGATCAGATGCCTTTAAAGCATAACGCTTCATGTGCATATTAGATTAGATGGCATTAAAGCTTAACCCTTCTTGTATACATGCAAGTGCTGCAATGTTTAAGTTTGAATTCTAATGCTAACTTGCTAATGCTAACGATCTAATGCTAGTGCTAATATCTGGTCATTTTCATACTGTACGTGTCTTCTATGATGGAAATAAGAGATGAGATGGCATTAAAGCATAACCCTTCGTGTGCAAATTAGATTAGATAGCATTAAAGCTTAACCCTACTTGTATTCATGCAAATACAGTAATGTTAAAGTTTGAATGCTAAATCTAACTTGCTAATGCTAGTGATCTAATGCTAGTGCTAATATCTGGTCATTTTCATACTGTACGTGTCCTCTATAATGGAAATAAGAGATCAAAAGGCATTAAAGCTAAAGCCTTCTTGTATACATGCAAGTACAGCAATGTTTAAGTTTGAATGCTAAAGCTAACTTGCTAATGCTAGCGATCTAATGCTAGTGCTAATATCTGGTCAATTTCATACTGTACGTCTCCTCTTTGACGGAAATAAGAGATCAGATGGCATTAAAGCCTAACCCTTCGTGGGCATTTTAGATTAGATGGCATTAAAGCTTAACCCTTCTTGTATACATGCAAGTACTGCAATGTTTAAGTTTGAATGCTAATGCTAACTTGCTAATGCTAGCGATCTAATGCTAGAGCTAATATCTGGTCATTTATATACTGTACGTGGCCTCTATGATGTAAATAAGAGATCAGATGCCTTTAAAGCATAACCCTTCATGGGCAAATTAGATTAGATGGCATTAAAGCTTAACCCTTCTTGTATACATGCAAGTACTCCAATGTTTAAGTTTGAATGCTAGTGCTAACTTGCTAATGCTAACGATCTAATGCTAGTGCTAATATCTGGTCATTTTCATGCTGTACGTATCTTCTATGATGGAAATAAGAGATGAGATGGCATTAAAGCATAACCCTTCGTGGGCAAATTAGATTAGATAGCATTAAAGCTTAACCCTACTTGTATTCATGCAAATACAGCAATGTTAAAGTTTGAATGCTAAATCTAACTTGCTAATGCTAGTGATCTAATGCTAGTGCTAATATCTGGTCATTTTCATACTGTACGTGTCCTCTATGATGGAAATAAGAGATCAAATGGCATTAAAGCTAAAGCGTTCTTGTATACATTCAAGTACTGCTATTTTTAAGTTTGAATGCTAATGCTAACTTGCTAATGCTAGCGATCTAATGCTAGTGCTAATATCTGGTCATTTTCATACTGTACGTGTCCTCGATGATGAAATAAGAGATCAGATCGCATTAAAGCATTACCCTTCATGGGCTCATTGGATCACATGGCATTAAAGCTTAACCCTTCTTGTATTCATGCATATACAGCAATGTTAAAGTTTGAATGCTAATTCTAACTTGCTAATGCTAGCAATCTAATCTTTCTGCTAATATCTGGTCATTTTCATACTGTATGTGTCCTCTATGATGGAAATAAGAGATCAGATGGCATTAAAGCTTAAGCCTTCTTGTATACATGCAAGTACTGCAATGTTAAAGTTTGAATGCTAATTCTCACTTGCTAATGCTAGCGTTCTAACGCTATTGCTAATATCTTTTCATTTTCATACTGTACATGGCCTCTATGATGTAAATAAGAGATCAGATGGCATTAAAGCATATCCTTTCATGGGCATATTATATTAGATGGCATTAAAGCTTAACCCTTCTTGTCTACATGCAAATACAGCAATGTTAAAGTTTCAATGCTTATGCTAACTTGCTAATGCCTGCGATGTAATGCTAGTGCTAATATCTGGTCATTTTCATACTGTACGTGTCCTCTATGATGGAAATAAGAGATCAAATGGCATTAAAGCTAAAGCCTTCCTGTATACATGCAAGTACTGCAATGTTTAAGTTTGAATGCTAATGCTAACTTGCTAATGCTAGCGATCTAATGCTAGTGCTAATATCTTGTCATTTTCATACTGTACGTGTCCTCTATGATGGAAATAAGAGATCAGATCGCATGAAAGCATTACCCTTCATGGGCTTATTGGAACACATGGCATTAAAGCTTAACCCTTCTTGTATACATGCAAATACAGCAATGTTAAAGTTTGAATGCTAATGCTAACTTGCTAATGCTAGCGATCTAATGCTAGTGCTAATATCTTATCATTTTCATGCTGAACATGTCCTTTATGATGGAAATTAGAGATCAGATGGCATTAAAGCATATCCTTTCATGGGCATATTATATTAGATGGCATTAAAGCTTAACCCTTCTTGTCTACATGCAAATACAGCAATGTTAAAGTTTCAATGCTTATGCTAACTTGCTAATGCTAGCGATCTAATGCTAGTGCTAATATCTGGTCATTTTCATGCTGTACGTGTCCTCTATGATGGAAATAAGAGATGAAATGGCATTAAAGCTAAAGCCTTCTTGTATACATGCAAGTACTGCAATGTTTAAGTTTGAATGCTAATGCTAACTTGCTAATGCTAGCGATCTAATGCTAGTGCTAATATCTGGTCATTTTCATACTGTACGTGTCCTCTATGATGGAAATAAGAGATCAGATCGCATTAAAGCATTACCCTTCATGCGCATATTGGATCAGATGGCATTAAACCTTAACCCTACTTGTATACCTGCAAATACAGCAATGTTAAAGTTTGAATGTTAATGCTAACTTGCTAATGCTAGCGATCTAATGCTAGTGCTAATATCTGGTCATTTTCATGCTGAACATGTCCTCTATGATGGAAATAAGAGATCAGATGGCATTAAAGCATAACCTTTCATGGGCATATTATATTAGATGGCATTAAAGCTTAACCCTTCTTGTCTACATGCAAATACAGAAATGTTAAAGTTTCAATGCTTATGCTAACTTGCTAATGCTAGCGATCCAATGCTAGTGCTAATATCTGGTCATTTTCATACTGTACGTATCTTCTATGATGGAAATAAGAGATGAGATGGCATTAAAGCATAACCCTTCGTAGGCAAATTAGATTAGATAGCATTAAAGCTTAATCCTACTTTTATTCATGCAAATACAGCAATGTTAAAGTTTGAATGCTAAATCTAACTTGCTAATGCTAGTGATCTAAAGCTAGTGCTAATATCTGTTCATTTTCATACTGTACGTGTCCTCTATGATGGAAATAAGAGATCAAATGGCATTAAAGCTAAAGCCTTCTTGTATACATGCAAGTACAGCAATGTTTAAGTTTGAATGCTAAAGCTAACTTGCTAATGCTAGCGATCTAATGCTAGTGCTAATATCTGGTCAATTTCATACTGTACGTGATCTAATGATGGAAATAAGAGATCAGATGGCATTAAAGCCTAACCCTTCGTGGGCATTTTAGATTAGATGGCATTAAAGCTTAACCCTTCTTGTATACATGCAAGTACTGCAATGTTTAAGTTTGAATGCTAATGCTAACTTGCTAATGCTAGCGATCTAATGCTAGAGCTAATATCTGGTCATTTTCATACTGTACGTATCTTCTATGATGGAAATAAGAGATGAGATGGCATTAAAGCATAACCCTTCATAGGCATATTAGATTAGATGGCATTAAAGCTTAACCCTTCTTGTATACATGCAAGTACTCCAATGTTTAAGTTTGAATGCTAGTGCTAACTTGCTAATGCTAACGATCTAATGCTAGTGCTAATATCTGGTCATTTTCATACTGTACGTATCTTCTATGATGGAAATAAGAGATGAGATGGCATTAAAGCATAACCCTTCGTGGGCAAATTAGATTAGATAGCATTAAAGTTTAACCCTACTTGTATTCATGCAAATACAGCAATGTTAAAGTTTGAATGCTAAATCTAACTTGCTAATGCTAGTGATCTAATGCTAGTGCTAATATCTGGTCATTTTCATACTGTACGTGTCCTCTATGATGGAAATAAGAGATCAAATGGCATTAAAGCTAAAGCCTTCTTGTATACATGCAAGTACTGCAATGTTTAAGTTTGAATGCTAATGCTAACTTGCTAATGCTAGCGATCTAATGCTAGTGCTAATATCTGGTCATTTTCATACTGTACATGGCCTCTATGATGTAAATAAGAGATCAGATGGCATTAAAGCATATCCTTTCATGGGCATATTATATTAGATGGCATTAAAGCTTAACCCTTCTTGTCTACATGCAAATACAGCAATGTTAAAGTTTCAATGCTTATGCTAACTTGCTAATGCTAGCGATCTAATGCTAGTGCTAATATCTGGTCATTTTCATACTGTACGTGTCCTCTTTGATGGAAATAAGAGATCAAATGGCATTAAAGCATTACCCTTCAAAGGCTTATTGGATCATACAAAGCAACCCTTCTTGTATTCATGCAATACAGTTTTAAAGTTTGAATGCTAATTCTTACTTCCTAATGCTAGCAATCTAATGTTTCTGCTAATATCTGGTCATTTTCATACTGTATGTGTCCTCTATGATGGAAATAAGAGATCAGATGGCATTAAAGGCATTAAAAACCCTTCTTGTATACATGCAAATACTGCAATGTTAAAGTTTGAATGCTAATTCTAACTTGCTAATGCTAGCGTTCTAACGCTATTGCTAATATCTTGTCATTTTCATACTGTACATGGCCTCTATGATGTAAATAAGAGATCAGGTGGCATTAAAGCATATACTTTCATGGGCATATTATATTAGATGGCATTAAAGCTTAACCCTTCTTGTCTACATGCAAATACAGCAATGTTAAAGTTTCAATGCTTATGCTAACTTGCTAATGCTAGCGATCTAATGCTAGTGCTAATATCTGGTCATTTTCATACTGTACGTGTCCTCTATGATGGAAATAAGAGATCAAATGGCATTAAAGCTAAAGCCTTCTTGTATACATGCAAGTACTGCAATGTTTAAGTTTGAATGCTAATGCTAACTTGCTAATGCTAGCGATCTAATGCTAGTGCTAATATCTTGTCATTTTCATACTGCACGTGTCCTCTATGATGGAAATAAGAGATCAGATCGCATTAAAGCATTACCCTTCATGGGCTTATTGGATCACATGGCATTAAAGCTTAACCCTTCTTGTATACATGCAAATACAGCAATGTTAAAGTTTGAATGCTAATGCTAACTTGCTAATGCTAGCGATCTAATGCTAGTGCTAATATCTTATCATTTTCATGCTGAACATGTCCTCTATGATGGAAATAAGAGATCAGATGGCATTAAAGCATATCCTTTCATGGGCATATTATATTAGATGGCATTAAAGCTTAACCCTTCTTGTCTACATGCAAATACAGCAATGTTAAAGTTTCAATGCTTATGCTAACTTGCTAATGATAGCGATCTAATGCTAGTGCTAATATCTGGTCATTTTCATACTGTACGTGTCCTCTATGATGGAAATAAGAGATCAAATGGCATTAAAGCTAAAGCCTTCTTGTATACATGCAAGTACTGCAATGTTTAAGTTTGAATGCTAATGCTAACTTGCTAATGCTTAGCTATCTAATGCTAGTGCTAATATCTGGTCATTTTCATACTGTACGTGTCCTCTATGATGGAAATAAGAGATCAGATCGCATTAAAGCATTACCCTTCATGCGCATATTGGATCAGATGGCATTAAACCTTAACCCTACTTGTATACATGCAAATACAGCAATGTTAAAGTTTGAATGTTAATGCTAACTTGCTAATGCTAGCGATCTAATGCTAGTGCTAATATCTGGTCATTTTCATACTGAACATGTCCTCTATGATGGAAATAAGAGATGGCATTAAAGCATAACCTTTCATGGGCATATTAATTAGATGGCATTAAAGCTTAACCCTTCTTGTCTACATGCAAATACAGCAATGTTAAAGTTTGAATGCTAATGCTAACTTGCTAATGCTAGCGATCTAATGCTAGTGCTAATATCTGGTCATTTTCATACTGTACGTGTCCTCTATGATGGAAATAAGAGATCAGATGGCATTAAAGCATAACCCTTCGTGGGCAAATTAGATTAGATAGCATTAAAGCTTAACCCTACATGTATTCATGCAAATACAGCAATGTTAAAGTTTGAATGCTAAATCTAACTTGCTAATGCTAGTGATCTAAAGCTAGTGCTAATATCTGGTCATTTTCATACTGTACGTGTCCTCTATGATGGAAATAAGAGATCAAATGGCATTAAAGCTAAAGCCTTCTTGTATACATGCAAGTACTGCAATGTTTAAGTTTGAATGCTAATGCTAACTTGCTAATGCTAGCGATCTAATGCTAGTGCTAATATCTGGTCATTTTCATACTGTTCGTGGCCTCTATGATGGAAATAAGAGATCAGATGGCATTAAAGCATTACCCTTCATGGGCTTATTGGATCACATGGCATTAAAGCTTAACCCTTCTTGTATTCATGCAAATACAGCAATGTTAAAGTTTGAATGCTAATGCTAACTTCCTAATGCTAGCAATCTAATGTTTCTGCTAATATCTGGTCATTTTCATACTGTATGTGTCCTCTATGATGGAAATAAGAGATCAAATGGCATTAAAGCTTAAGCCTTCTTGTATACATGCAAGTACTGCAATGTTTAAGTTTGAATGCTAATGCTAACTTGCTAATGCTAGCGATCTAATGCTAGTGCTAATATCTTGTCATTTTCATACTGTACATGTCCTCTATGATGGAAATAAGAGATCAGATGGCATTAAAGCATATACCTTCATGGGCATATTATATCAGATGGCATTAAAGCTTAACCCTTCTTGTATACATGCAAATACAGCAATGTTAAAGTTTGAATGCTAATGCTAACTTGCTAATGCTAGCGATCTAATGCTAGTGCTAATATCTGGTCATTTTCATACTGAACATGTCCTCTATGATGGAAATAAGAGATCAAATGGCATTAAAGCATAAAAGCTTTCATGGGCAAGTACTGCAATGTTTAAGTTTGAATGATAATGCAACTTAATGCTAGCGATCTAATGCTAACCCTAATATCTTGTCATTTTCATACTGCACGTGTCCTCTATGATGGAAATACAGATCAATGTTAAAGTTTCAATGCTGCAAATACAGCAATGTTAAAGTTTGAATGCTAATGCTAACTTGCTAATGCTAGCGATCTAATGCTAGTGCTAATATCTTCATTTTCATGCTGAACATGTCCTCTATGATGGAAATAAGAGATCAGATGGCATTAAAGCATATCCTTTCATGGGCATATTATATTAGATGGCATTAAAGCTTAACCCTTCTTGTCTACATGCAAATACAGCAATGTTAAAGTTTCAATGCTTATGCTAACTTGCTAATGATAGCGATCTAATGCTAGTGCTAATATCTGGTCATTTTCATAATGTCCTCTATGATGGAAATAAGAGATCAAATGCCATTAAAGCTAAAGCCTTCTTGTATACATGCAAGTACTGCAATGTTTAAGTTTGAATGCTAATGCTAACTTGCTAATGCTTGCGATCTAATGCTAGTGCTAATATCTGGTCATTTTCATACTGTACGTGTCCTCTATGATGGAAATAAGAGATCAGATCGCATTAAAGCATTACCCTTCATGCGCATATTGGATCAGATGGCATTAAACCTTAACCCTACTTGTATACATGCAAATACAGCAATGTTAAAGTTTGAATGTTAATGCTAACTTGCTAATGCTAGCGATCTAATGCTAGTGCTAATATCTGGTCATTTTCATGCTGAACATGTCCTCTATGATGGAAATAAGAGATCAGATGGCATTAAAGCATAACCTTTCATGGGCATATTATATTAGATGGCATTAAAGCTTAACCCTTCTTGTCTACATGCAAATACAGAAATGTTAAAGTTTCAATGCTTATGCTAACTTGCTAATGCTAGCGATCTAATGCTAGTGCTAATATCTGGTCATTTTCATACTGTACGTGTCTTCTATGATGGAAATAAGAGATGAGATGGCATTAAAGCATAACCCTTCGTGGGCAAATTAGATTAGATAGCATTAAAGCTTAATCCTACTTTTATTCATGCAAATACAGCAATGTTAAAGTTTGAATGCTAAATCTAACTTGCTAATGCTAGTGATCTAAAGCTAGTGCTAATATCTGGTCATTTTCATACTGTACGTGTCCTCTATGATGGAAATAAGAGATCAAATGGCATTAAAGCTAAAGCCTTCTTGTATACATGCAAGTACTGCAATGTTTAAGTTTGAATGCTAATGCTAACTTGCTAATGCTAGCGATCTAATGCTAGTGCTAATATCTGGTCATTTTCATACTGTTCGTGTCCTCGATGATGGAAATAAGAGATCAGATCGCATTAAAGCATTACCCTTCATGGGCTTATTGGATCACATGGCATTAAAGCTTAACCCTTCTTGTATTCATGCATATACAGCAATGTTAAAGTTTGAATGCTAATTCTAACTTGCTAATGCTAGCAATCTAATGTTTCTGCTAATATCTGGTCATTTTCATACTGTATGTGTCCTCTATGATGGAAATAAGAGATCAGATGGCATTAAAGCTTAAGCCTTCTTGAATACATGCAAAATACAGCAATGTTAAAGTTTGAATGCTAATTCTAACTTGCTAATGCTAGCGATCTAATGCTATTGCTAATATCTTGTCATTTTCATACTGTACATGGCCTCTATGATGTAAATAAGAGATCAGATGGCATTAAAGCATTTCCTTTCATGGGCATATTATATTAGATGGCATTAAAGCTTAACCCTTCTTGTCTACATGCAAATACAGCAATGTTAAAGTTTCAATGCTTATGCTAACTTGCTAATGCTAGCGATCTAATGCTAGTGCTAATATCTGGTCATTTTCATACTGTACGTGTCCTCTATGATGGAAATTAGAGATCAAATGGCATTAAAGCTAAAGCCTTCTTGTATACATGCAAGTACTGCAATGTTTAAGTTTGAATGCTAATGCTAACTTGCTAATGCTAGCGATCTAATGCTAGTGCTAATATCTTGTCATTTTCATACTGCACGTGTCCTCTATGATGGAAATAAGAGATCAGATCGCATTAAAGCATTACCCTTCATGGGCTTATTGGATCACATGGCATTAAAAGCTTAACCCTTCTTGTATACATGCAAATACAGCAATGTTAAAGTTTGAATGCTAATGCTAACTTGCTAATGCTAGCGATCTAATGCTAGTGCTAATATCTTATCATTTTCATGCTGAACATGTCCTCTATGATGGAAATAAGAGATCAGATGGCATTAAAGCATATCCTTTCATGGGCATATTATATTTGATGGCATTAAAGCTTAACCCTTCTTGTCTACATGCAAATACAGCAATGTTAAATTTTCAATGCTTATGCTAACTTGCTAATGCTAGCGATCTAATGCTAGTGCTAATATCTGGTCATTTTCATACTGTACGTGTCCTCTATGATGGAAATAAGAGATCAAATGGCATTAAAGCTAAAGCCTTCTTGTATACATGCAAGTACTGCAATGTTTAAGTTTGAATGCTAATGCTAACTTGCTAATGCTTGCGATCTAATGCTAGTGCTAATATCTGGTCATTTTCATACTGTACGTGTCCTCTATGATGGAAATAAGAGATCAGATCGCATTAAAGCATTACCCTTCATGGGCTTATTGGATCACATGGCATTAAAGCTTAACCCTTCTTGTATACATGCAAATACAGCAATGTTAAAGTTTGAATGCTAATGCTAACTTGCTAATGCTAGCGATCTAATGCTAGTGCTAATATCTTATCATTTTCATGCTGAACATGTCCTCTATGATGGAAATAAGAGATCAGATGGCATTAAAGCATATCCTTTCATGGGCATATTATATTAGATGGCATTAAAGCTTAACCCTTCTTGTCTACATGCAAATACAGCAATGTTAAAGTTTCAATGCTTATGCTAACTTGCTAATGATAGCGATCTAATGCTAGTGCTAATATCTGGTCATTTTCATACTGTACGTGTCCTCTATGATGGAAATAAGAGATCAAATGCCATTAAAGCTAAAGCCTTCTTGTATACATGCAAGTACTGCAATGTTTAAGTTTGAATGCTAATGCTAACTTGCTAATGCTTGCGATCTAATGCTAGTGCTAATATCTGGTCATTTTCATACTGTACGTGTCCTCTATGATGGAAATAAGAGATCAGATCGCATTAAAGCATTACCCTTCATGCGCATATTGGATCAGATGGCATTAAACCTTAACCCTACTTGTATACATGCAAATACAGCAATGTTAAAGTTTGAATGTTAATGCTAACTTGCTAATGCTAGCGATCTAATGCTAGTGCTAATATCTGGTCATTTTCATGCTGAACATGTCCTCTATGATGGAAATAAGAGATCAGATGGCATTAAAGCATAACCTTTCATGGGCATATTATATTAGATGGCATTAAAGCTTCACCCTTCTTGTCTACATGCAAATACAGAAATGTTAAAGTTTCAATGCTTATGCTAACTTGCTAATGCTAGCGATCTAATGCTAGTGCTAATATCTGGTTATTTTCATACTGTACATGTCTTCTATGATGGAAATAAGAGATGAGATGGCATTATTAAAGCGATCTAATGCTAATATCTGGTCATTTTCATACATAACCCTTCATTGGCAAATTAGATTAGATAGCATTAAAGCTTAATCCTACTTTTATTCATGCAAATACAGCAATGTTAAAGTTTGAATGCTAAATCTAACTTGCTAATGCTAGTGATCTAAAGCTAGTGCTAATATCTGGTCATTTTCATACTGTACGTGTCCTCTATGATGGAAATAAGAGATCAAATGCCATTAAAGCTAAAGCCTTCTTGTATACATGCAAGTACTGCAATGTTTAAGTTTGAATGCTAATGCTAACTTGCTAATGCTAGCGATCTAATGCTAGTGCTAATATCTGGTCATTTTCATACTGTTCGTGGTCCTCTATGATGGAAATAAGAGATCAGATGGCATTAAAGCATTACCCCTTCATGGGCTTATTGGATCACATGGCATTAAAGCTTAACCCTTCTTGTATTCATGCATATACAGCAATGTTAAAGTTTGAATGCTAATTCTAACTTGCTAATGCTAGCAATCTAATGTTTCTGCTAATATCTGGTCATTTTCATACTGTATGTGTCCTCTATGATGGAAATAAGAGATCAGATGGCATTAAAGCTTAAGCCTTCTTGAATACATGCAAGTACTGCAATGTTAAAGTTTGAATGCTAATTCTAACTTGCTAATGCTAGCGTTCTAACGCTATTGCTAATATCTTGTCATTTTCATACTGTACATGGCCTCTATGATGTAAATAAGAGATCAGATGGCATTAAAGCATATCCTTTCATGGGCATATTATATTAGATGGCATTAAAGCTTAACCCTTCTTGTCTACATGCAAATACAGCAATGTTAAAGTTTCAATGCTTATGCTAACTTGCTAATGCTAGCGATCTAATGCTAGTGCTAATATCTGGTCATTTTCATACTGTCAATTGTCCTCTATGATGGAAATAAGAGATCAAATGGCATTAAAGCTAAAGCCTTCTTGATTCGATACATGCAAGTACTGCAATGTTTAAGTTTGAATGCTAATGCTAACTTGCTAATGCTAGCGATCTAATGCTAGTGCTAATATCTTGTCATTTTCATACTGCACGTGTCCTCTATGATGGAAATAAGAGATCAGATCGCATTAAAGCATTACCCTTCATGGGCTTATTGGATCACATGGCATTAAAGCTTAACCCTTCTTGTATACATGCAAATACAGCAATGTTAAAGTTTGAATGCTAATGCTAACTTGCTAATGCTAGCGATCTAATGCTAGTGCTAATATCTTATCATTTTCATGCTGAACATGTCCTCTATGATGGAAATAAGAGATCAGATGGCATTAAAGCATATCCTTTCATGGGCATATTATATTTGATGGCATTAAAGCTTAACCCTTCTTGTCTACATGCAAATACAGCAATGTTAAAGTTTCAATGCTTATGCTAACTTGCTAATGCTAGCGATCTAATGCTAGTGCTAATATCTGGTCATTTTCATACTGTACGTGTCCTCTATGATGGAAATAAGAGATCAAATGGCATTAAAGCTAAAGCCTTCTTGTATACATGCAAGTACTGCAATGTTTAAGTTTGAATGCTAATGCTAACTTGCTAATGCTTGCGATCTAATGCTAGTGCTAATATCTGGTCATTTTCATACTCTACGTGTCCTCTATGATGAAAATAAGAAATCAGATGGCATTAAAGCATAACCTTTTTATTGGCATATTATATTAGATGGCATTAAAGCTTAACCCTTCTTGTCTACATGCAAATACAGAAATGTTAAAGTTTCAATGCTTATGCTAACTTGCTAATGCTAGCGATCTAATGCTAGTGCTAATATCTGGTCATTTTCATACTGTACGTATCTTCTATGATGGAAATAAGAGATGAGATGGCATTAAAGCATAACCCTTCGTGGGCAAATTAGATTAGATAGCATTAAAGCTTAATCCTACTTTTATTCATGCAAATACAGCAATGTTAAAGTTTGAATGCTAAATCTAACTTGCTAATGCTAGTGATCTAAAGCTAGTGCTAATATCTGGTCATTTTCATACTGTACGTTTCCTCTATGATGGAAATAAGAGATCAAATGGCATTAAAGCTAAAGCCTTCTTGTATACATGCAAGTACTGCAATGTTTAAGTTTGAATGCTAATGCTAACTTGCTAATGCTTGCGATCTAATGCTAGTGCTAATATCTGGTCATTTTCATACTGTACGTGTCCTCTATGATGGAAATAAGAGATCAGATTGCATTAAAGCATTACCCTTCATGGGCTTATTGGATCACATGGCATTAAAGCTTAACCCTTCTTGTATACATGCAAATACAGCAATGTTAAAGTTTGAATGCTAATGCTAACTTGCTAATGCTAACGATCTAATGCTAGTGCTAATATCTGGTCATGATCATACTGTCAATTCTTCTATGATGGAAATAAGAGATGAGATGGCATTAAAGCATAACCCTTCGTGGGCAAATTAGATTCGATAGCATTAAAGCTTAATCCTACTTTTATTCATGCAAATACAGCAATGTTAAAGTTTGAATGCTAAATCTAACTTTCTAATGCTAGTGATCTAATGCTAGTGCTAATATCTGGTCATTTTCATACTATTCGTGTCCTCTATGATGGAAATAAGAGATCAAATGGCATTAAAGCTAAAGCCTTCTTGTATACATGCAAGTACTGCAATGTTTAAGTTTGAATGCTAATGCTAACTTGCTAATGCTAGCGATCTAATGCTAGTGCTAATATCTGGTCATTTTCATACTGTACATGTCCTCTATGATGGAAATAAGAGATCAGATCGCATTAAAGCATTACCCTTCATGGGCTTATTGGATCACATGGCATTAAAGCTTAACCCTTCTTGTATACATGCAAATACAGCAATGTTAAAGTTTGAATGCTTATGCTAACTTGCTAATGCTAGGATCTAATGCTAGTGCTAATATCTGATCATTTTCATACTGAACGTGTCCTCTATGATGGAAATAAGAGATCAGATTGGCATTAAAAGCATAAGCCTTCTTGTATACATGCAAGTATTGCAATCTTTAAGTATTTGAATGCAAATAACTTGCTAATGTTAAAGTCTAATGCAAGTGCTAATAACTGGTCATTTTCATAATACATCATGATGGAAATAAGAGATCATTTGGCTTTAAAGCATAACCTCTCTTGGGCATATTATATTAAATGGCATTAAAGCTTAACCCTTCTTGTATACATGCAAATACAGCAATGTTAAAGTTTGAATGCTAATGCTAACTTGCTAATGCTAGCGATCTAATGCTAGTGCTAATATCTTATCATTTTCATGCTGAACATGTCCTCTATGATGGAAATAAGAGATCAGATGGCATTAAAAAGCATATCCTTTCATGGGCATATTATATTAGATGGCATTAAAGCTTTTACCCTTCTTGTCTACATGCAAATACAGCAATGTTAAA
Source organism: Gymnothorax javanicus (assembly GCA_029692085.1). NCBI lineage: Eukaryota > Metazoa > Chordata > Actinopteri > Anguilliformes > Muraenidae > Gymnothorax > Gymnothorax javanicus. Next base: position 104,444,156 of record CM056202.1, read on the forward strand.
GTTTCAATGCTTATGCTAACTTGAATAATGCTAGCGATCTAATGCTAGTGCTAATATCTGGACATTTTCATACTGTACGTGTTCTCTATGATGGAAATAAGAGATCAAATGGCATTAAAGCTAAAGCCTTCTTGTATACATGCAAGTTATAATGTTTAAAGTTTGAATGCTAATGCTAACATGCAAATACTAGCAATGTTAAAGTTTCAATGCTAATATCTGGTCATTTTCATACTGTACTAATCCTCTATGATGGAAATGTCTAGATATCAGATCATTTTCAAAGCATTAAAAGCATTACCCTTCATGGAAATATTGAGATCAGATGGCATTAAACCTTCACCCTTCTTGTATACATGCAAATACAGCAATGTTAAAGTTTGAATGCTAATGCTAACTTGCTAATGCTAGCGATCTAATGCTAGTGCTAATATCTGGTCATTTTCATACTGAACATGTCCTCTATGATGGAAATAAGAGATCAGATGGCATTAAAGCATAACCTTTCATGGGCATATTATATTAGATGGCATTAAAGCTTAATCCTTCTTGTCTACATGCAAATACAGCAATGTTAAAGTTTCAATGCTTATGCTAACTTGCTAATGCTAGCGATCTAATGCTAGTGCTAATATCTGGTCATTTTCATACTGTACGTGTCTTCTATGATGGAAATAAGAGATGAGATGGCATTAAAGCTAAAAGCCTTCTTGTGGGCACATTAGATTAGATAGCATTAAAGTTTAACCCTAACTTGTATTCATGCAAATACATCTAATGTTAAAGTTTGAATGGTCATTTTCATACTGTACGCTGCTAATGCTAGCAATCTAATAAGAATATCTGGTCATTTTCATACTGTATGTGTCCCTATGATGGAAATAAGGATCAGATGGCATTAAAGCTAAACCTTCTTGTATACATGCAAATACTGCAATGTTAAAGTTTGAATGCTAATTCTAACTTGCTAATGCTAGCGATCTAATGCTATTGCTAATATCTTGTCATTTTCATACTGTACATGTCCTCTATGATGTAAATAAGAGATCAGATGGCATTAAAGCATATCCTTTCATGGGCATATTATATTAGATGGCATTAAAGCTTAACCCCTTCTTGTCTACATGCAAATACAGCAATGTTAAAGTTTCAATGCTTATGCTAACTTGCTAATGCTAGCGATCTAATGCTAGTGCTAATATCTGGTCATTTTCATACTGTACGTGTCCTCTATGATGGAAATAAGAGATCAGATCGCATTAAAGCATTACCCTTCATGGGCTTATTGATCACATGGCATTAAAGCTTAACCTTCTTGTATACATGCAAATACAGCAATGTTAAAGTTTGAATGCTAATGCTAACTTGCTAATGCTAGCGATCTAATGCTAGTGCTAATATCTTGTCATTTTCATACTGCACGTGTCCTCTATGATGGAAATAAGAGATCAGATGGCATTAAAGCATATCCTTTCATGGGCATATTATATTAGATGGCATTAAAGCTTAACCCTTCTTGTCTACATGCAAATACAGCAATGTTAAAGTTTGAATGCTAATGCTAACTTGCTAATGCTAGCGATCTAATGCTAGTGCTAATATCTGGTCATTTTCATACTGTACATGTCCTCTATGATGGAAATAAGAGATGGCAAATGGCATTAAAGGCATTAAAGCTTAACCCTTCTTGTATACATGCAAATACTGCAATGTTTAAGTTTGAATGCTAATGCTAACTTGCTAATGCTAGCGATCTAATGCTAGTGCTAATATCTGGTCATTTTCATACTGTACGTGTCCTCTATGATGAAAATAAGAAATCAGATGGCATTAAAGCATAACCTTTCATTGGCATATTATATTAGATGGCATTAAAGCTTAACCCTTCTTGTCTACATGCAAATACAGAAATGTTAAAGGTTGAATGCTTATGCTAACTTGCTAATGCTAGCGATCTAATGCTAGTGCTAATATCTGGTCATTTTTCATACTGTACGTGTCCTCTATGATGGAAATAAGAGATCAGATGGCATTAAAGCATAACCCTTTCATGGGCAAATTAGATTAGATAGCATTAAAGCTTAATCCTACTTGTTACATGCAAATACAGCAATGTTAAAGTTTGAATGCTAAATCTAACTTGCTAATGCTAATCTAATGCTAGTGCTAATATCTGGTCATTTTCATACTGTACGTGTCCTCTATGATGGAAATAAGAGATCAAATGGCATTAAAGCTAAAGCCTTCTTGTATACATGCAAGTACTGCAATGTTTAAGTTTGAATGCTAATGCTAACTTGCTAATGCTTTACGATCTAATGCTAGTGCTAATATCTGGTCATTTTTATACTGTACGTGTCCTCTATGATGGAAATAAGAGATCAGATTGCATTAAAGCATTACCCTTCATGGGCTTATTGGATCACATGGCATTAAAGCTTAACCCTTCTTGTATACATGCAAATACAGCAATGTTAAAGTTTGAATGTTAATGCTAACTTGCTAATGCTAACGATCTAATGCTAGTGCTAATATCTGGTCATGATCATACTGTCAATTCTTCTATGATGGAAATAAGAGATGAGATGGCATTAAAGCATAACCCTTCGTGGGCAAATTAGATTAGATAGCATTAAAGCAATCCTTTTTTTATTCATGCAAATACAGCAATGTTAAAGTTTGAATGCTAAATCTAACTTTCTAATGCTAGTGATCTAATGCTAGTGCTAATATCTGGTCATTTTCATACTATTCGTGTCCTCTATGATGGAAATAAGAGATCAAATGGCATTAAAGCTAAAGCCTTCTTGTATACATGCAAGTACTGCAATGTTTAAGTTTGAATGCTAATGCTAACTTGCTAATGCTAGCGATCTAATGCTAGTGCTAATATCTGGTCATTTTCATACTGTACATGTCCTCTATGATGGAAATAAGAGATCAGATCGCATTAAAGCATTACCCTTCATGGGCTTATTGGATCACATGGCATTAAAGCTTAACCCTTCTTGTATACATGCAAATACAGCAATGTTAAAGTTTGAATGCTTATGCTAACTTGCTAATGCTAGGGATCTAATGCTAGTGCTAATATCTGATCATTTTCATACTGTACGTGTCCTCGATGATGGAAATAAGGGATCAGATTGCGATTAAAAGCTTAAGCCTTCTTGTATACATGCAAGTACTGCAATCTTTAAGTTTGAATGCTAATGCTAACTTGCTAATGCTAGCGATCTAATGCAAGTGCTAATAACTGGTCATTTTCATACAGTACGTGTCCTCCATGATGGAAATAAGAGATCAGATGGCTTTAAAGCATAACCTTTCTTGGGCATATTATATTAAATGGCATTAAAGCTTAACCCTTCTTGTATACATGCAAATACAGCAATGTTAAAGTTTGAATGCTAATGCTAACTTGCTAATGCTAGCGATCTAATGCTAGTGCTAATATCTTATCATTTTCATGCTGAACATGTCCTCTATGATGGAAATAAGAGATCAGATGGCATTAAAGCATATCCTTTCATGGGCATATTATATTAGATGGCATTAAAGCTTTACCCTTCTTGTCTACATGCAAATACAGCAATGTTAAAGTTTCAATGCTTATGCTAACTTGCTAATGCTAGCGATCTAATGCTAGTGCTAATATCTGGTCATTTTCATACTGTACGTGTTCTCTATGATGGAAATAAGAGATCAAATGGCATTAAAGCTAAAGCCTTCTTGTATACATGCAAGTACTGCAATGTTTAAGTTTGAATGCTAATGCTAACTTGCTAATGCTAGCGATCTAATGCTAGTGCTAATATCTGGTCATTTTCATACTGTACGTGTCCTCTATGATGGAAATAAGAGATCAGATCGCATTAAAGCATTACCCTTCATGCGCATATTGGATCAGATGGCATTAAACCTTCACCCTACTTGTATACCTGCAAATACAGCAATGTTAAAGTTTGAATGTTAATGCTAACTTGCTAATGCTAGCGATCTAATGCTAGTGCTTATATCTGGTCATTTTCATGCTGAACATGTCCTCTATGATGGAAATAAGAGATCAGATGGCATTAAAGCATAACCGTTCATGGGCATATTATATTAGATGGCATTAAAGCTTAATCCTTCTTGTCTACATGCAAATACAGAAATGTTAAAGTTTCAATGCTTATGCTAACTTGCTTATACTAGCGATCTAATGCTAGTGCTAATATCTGGTCATTTTCATACTGTACGTATCTTCTATGATGGAAATAAGAGATGAGATGGCATTAAAGCATAACCCTTCGTGGGCAAATTAGATTAGATAGCATTAAAGTTTAACCCTACTTGTATTCATGCATATACAGCAAAGTTAAAGTTTGAATGCTAATTCTAACTTGCTAATGCTAGCAATCTAATGTTTCTGCTAATATCTGGTCATTTTCATACTGTATGTGTCCTCTATGATGGAAATAAGAGATCAGATGCCATTAAAGCTGAAGCCTTCTTGTATACATGCAAGTACTGCAATGTTAAAGTTTGAATGCTAATTCTAACTTGCTAATGCTAGCGTTCTAACGCTATTGCTAATATCTTGTCATTTTCATACTGTACATGGCCTCTATGATGTAAATAAGAGATCAGATGGCATTAAAGCATATCCTTTCATGGGCATATTATATTAGATGGCAAAAAAGCTTAACCCTTCTTGTCTACATACAAATACAGCAATGTTAAAGTTTCAATGCTTATGCTAACTTTCTAATGCTAGCGATCTAATGCTAGTGCTAATATCTGGTCATTTTCATACTGTACGTGTCCTCTATGATGGAAATAAGAGATCAAATGGCATTAAAGCTAAAGCCTTCTTGTATACATGCAAGTACTGCAATGTTTAAGTTTGAATGCTAATGCTAACTTGCTAATGCTAGCGATCTAATGCTAGTGCTAATTTCTTGTCATTTTCATACTGCACGTGTCCTCAATGATGGAAATAAGAGATCAGATCGCATTAAAGCATTACCCTTCATGGGCTTATTGGATCACATGGCATTAAAGCTTAACCCTTCTTGTATACATGCAAATACAGCAATGTTAAAGTTTGAATGCTAATGCTAACTTGCTAATGCTAGCGATCTAATGCTAGTGCTAATATCATATCATTTTCATGCTGAACATGTCCTCGATGATGGAAATAAGAGATCAGATGGCATTAAAGCATATCCTTTCATGGGCATATTATATTAGATGGCATTAAAGCTTAACCCTTCTTGTCTACATGCAAATACAGCAATGTTAAAGTTTCAATACTTATGCTAACTTGCTAATGCTAGCGATCTAATGCTAGTGCTAATATCTGGTCATTTTCATACTGTACGTGTCCTCTATGATGGAAATAAGAGATCAAATGGCATTAAAGCTTAAGCCTTCTTGTATACATGCAAGTACTGCAATGTTTAAGTTTGAATGCTAATGCTAACTTGCTAATGCTAGCGATCTAATGCTAGTGCTAATATCTGGTCATTTTCATACTGTACGTGTCCTCTATGATGGAAATAAGAGATCAGATGGCATTAAAGCATATCCTTTCATGGGCATATTATATTAGATGGCATTAAAGCTTTACCCTTCTTGTCTACATGCAAATACAGCAATGTTAAAGTTTCAATGCTTATGCTAACTTGCTAATGCTAGCGATCTAATGCTAGTGCTAATATCTGGACATTTTCATACTGTACGTGTTCTCTATGATGGAAATAAGAGATCAAATGGCATTAAAGCTAAAGCCTTCTTGTATACATGCAAGTACTGCAATGTTTAAGTTTGAATGCTAATGCTAACTTGCTAATGCTAGCGATCTAATGCTAGTGCTAATAACTGGTCATTTTCATACTGTACGTGTCCTCTATGATGGAAATAAGAGATCAGATCGCATTAAAGCATTACCCTTCATGCGCATATTGGATCAGATGGCATTAAACCTTCACCCTACTTGTATACCTGCAAATACAGCAATGTTAAAGTTTGAATGTTAATGCTAACTTGCTAATGCTAGCGATCTAATGCTAGTGCTTATATCTGGTCATTTTCATGCTGAACATGTCCTCTATGATGGAAATAAGAGATCAGATGGCATTAAAGCATAACCGTTCATGGGCATATTATATTAGATGGCATTAAAGCTTAATCCTTCTTGTCTACATGCAAATACAGAAATGTTAAAGTTTCAATGCTTATGCTAACTTGCTTATGCTAGCGATCTAATGCTAGTGCTAATATCTGGTCATTTTCATACTGTACGTATCTTCTATGATGGAAATAAGAGATGAGATGGCATTAAAGCATAAGCCTTCGTGGGCAAATTAGATTAGATAGCATTAAAGTTTAACCCTACTTGTATTCATGCATATACAGCAAAGTTAAAGTTTGAATGCTAATTCTAACTTGCTAATGCTAGCAATCTAATGTTTCTGCTAATATCTGGTCATTTTCATACTGTATGTGTCCTCTATGATGGAAATAAGAGATCAGATGGCATTAAAGCTAAAGCCTTCTTGTATACATGCAAGTACTGCAATGTTAAAGTTTGAATGCTAATTCTAACTTGCTAATGCTAGCGTTCTAATGCTATTGCTAATATCTTGTCATTTTCATACTGTACATGGCCTCTATGATGTAAATAAGAGATCAGATGGCATTAAAGCATATCCTTTCATGGGCATATTATATTAGATGGCAAAAAAGCTTAACCCTTCTTGTCTACATACAAATACAGCAATGTTAAAGTTTCAATGCTTATGCTAACTTTCTAATGCTAGCGATCTAATGCTAGTGCTAATATCTGGTCATTTTCATACTGTACGTGTCCTCTATGATGGAAATAAGAGATCAAATGGCATTAAAGCTAAAGCCTTCTTGTATACATGCAAGTACTGCAATGTTTAAGTTTGAATGCTAATGCTAACTTGCTAATGCTAGCGATCTAATGCTAGTGCTAATTTCTTGTCATTTTCATACTGCACGTGTCCTCAATGATGGAAATAAGAGATCAGATCGCATTAAAGCATTACCCTTCATGGGCTTATTGGATCACATGGCATTAAAGCTTAACCCTTCTTGTATAGATGCAAATACAGCAATGTTAAAGTTTGAATGCTAATGCTAACTTGCTAATGCTAGCGATCTAATGCTAGTGCTAATATCATATCATTTTCATGCTGAACATGTCCTCGATGATGGAAATAAGAGATCAGATGGCATTAAAGCATATCCTTTCATGGGCATATTATATTAGATGGCATTAAAGCTTAACCCTTCTTGTCTACATGCAAATACAGCAATGTTAAAGTTTCAATGCTTATGCTAACTTGCTAATGCTAGCGATCTAATGCTAGTGCTAATATCTGGTCATTTTCATACTGTAAAACATCTCTATGATGGAAATAAGAGATCAAATGGCATTAAAGCTAAAGCCTTCTTGTATACATGCAAGTACTGCAATGTTTAAGTTTGAATGCTAATGCTAACTTGCTAATGCTAGCGATCTAATGCTAGTGCTAATATCTGGTCATTTTTATACTGTACGTGTCCTCTATGATGGAAATAAGAGATCAGATGGCATTAAAGCATAACCTTTCATGGGCATATTATATTAGATGGCATTAAAACTTAACCCTTCTTGTCTACATGCAAATACAGAAATGTTAAAGTTTCAATGCTTATGCTAACTTGCTAATGCTAGCGATCTAATGCTAGTGCTAATATCTGGTCATTTTCATACTGTACGTATCTTCTATGATGGAAATAAGAGATGAGATGGCATTAAAGCATAACCCTTCGTGGGCAAATTAGATTAGATAGCATTAAAGCTTAATCCTACTTTTATTCATGCAAATACAGCAATGTTAAACTTTGAATGCTAAATCTAACTTGCTAATGCTAAAGCTAGTGCTAATATCTGGTTATTTTCATACTGTACGTGTCCTCTATGATGGAAATAAGAGATCAAATGGCATTAAAGCTAAAGCCTTCTTGTATACATGCAAGTACTGCAATGTTTAAGTTTGAATGCTAATGCTAACTTGCTAATGCTTGCGATCTAATGCTAGTGCTAATATCTGGTCATTTTCATACTGTACATGTCCTGTATGATGGAAATAAGAGATCAGATGGCATTAAAGCATAACCTTTCATGGGCATATTATATTAGATGGTATTAAAGCTTAACCGTTCTTGTCTACATGCAAATACAGCAATGTTAAAGTTTGAGTGCTAATGCTAACTTGCTAATGCTAGCGATCTAATGCTAGTGCTAATATCTGGTCATTTTCATGCTGAACATGTCCACTATGATGGAAATAAGAGACCAGATGGCATTAAAGCATTACCTTTCATGGGCATATTGGATCAAATGCCATTAAAGCTAAAGCCTTCTTGTATACATGCAAGTACTGCAATGTTTAAGTTTGAATGCTTATCCTAACTTGCTAATGCTAGCGATCTAATGCTGGTGCTAATATCTGATCATTTTCATACTGTACGTGTCCTCTATAATGGAAATCAGAAATCAGATGGCATTAAGGCATAACCCTTCATGGGCATATTAGATGAGAAGGCATTAAAGCTTAACGCATCTTGTATACATGCATATACAGCAATGTTAAAGTTTGAATGCTAATTCTAACTTGCTAATGCTAGCAATCTAATGTTACTGCTAATATCTGGTTATTTTCATACTGTATGTGTCGTCTATGATGGAAATAAGAGATCAGATGGCATTAAAGCTTAAGCCTTCTTGTATACATGCAAGTACTGCAATGTTAAAGTTTGAATGCAAATTCTAACTTGCTAATGCTAGCGATCTAACGCTATTGCTAATATCTTGTCATTTTCATACTGTATGTGTCCTCTATGATGGAAATAAGAGATCAGATGGCATTAAAGCTTAACGCTTCTTGTATACATGCATATACAGCAATGTTAAAGTTTGAATGCTAATTCTAACTTGCTAATGCTAGCGATCTAATCCTATTGCTAATATCTTATCATTTTCATACTGTACGTGTAATGCTATGATGGAAATAAGAGATCAAATGTCATTAAAGCATGACTTTTCATCGGCATATTAGATTAGATGACCTTAAAGCTTAACCCTTCTTGTACACATGCAAATACAGCAATTTTAAAGTTTGAATGCTAATGCTAACTTGCTAATGCTAGCGATCTAATGCTATTGCTAATATCTGCTCAATTTCATACTGTACATCTCCTCTTTGACGGAAATAAGAGATCAGATGGCATTAAAGCCTAACCCTGTCTGGGTATTTTTGGATAAGATGGCATTAAAGCTCAACCCTTCTTGTATACATGCAAGTACTGCAATGTTTAAGTTTGAATGCTAATGCTAACTTGCTAATGCTAGCGATCTAATGCTAGTGCTAATATCTGGTCATTTTCATACTGTACGTGTCCTCTATGATGGAAATAAGAGATCAGATCGCATTAAAGCATTACCCTTCATGGGCTTATTGGATCACATGGCATTAAAGCTTAACCCTTCTTGTATTCATGCATATACAGCAATGTTAAAGTTTGAATGCTAATTCTAACTTGCTAATGCTAGCAATCTAATGTTTCTGCTAATATCTGCTCATTTTCATACTGTATGTGTCCTCTATGATGGAAATAAGAGATCAGATGGCATTAAAGCTTAAGCCTTCTTGTATACATGCAAGTACTGCAATGTTAAAGTTTGAATGCTAATTCTAACTTGCTAATGCTAGCGATCTAACGCTATTGCTAATATCTTGTCATTTTCATACTGTACGTGTCCTCTATGATGGAAATAAGAGATCAAATGGCATTAAAGCTAAAGCCTTCTTGTAAACATGCAAGTACTGCAATGTTTAAGTTTGAATGCTAATGCTAACTTGCTAATGCTTGCGATCTAATGCTAGTGCTAATATCTGGTCATTTTCATACTGTACGTGTCCTCTATGATGGAAATAAGAGATCAGATTGCATTAAAGCATTACCCTTCATGGGCTTATTGGATCACATGGCATTAAAGCTTAGCCCTTCTTGTATACATGCAAATACAGCAATGTTAAAGTTTGAATGCTAATGCTAACTTGCTAATGCTAACGATCTAATGCTAGTGCTAATATCTGGTCATTATCATACTGTACGTATCTTCTATGATGGAAATAAGAGATGAGATGGCATTAAAGCATAACCCTTCGTGGGCAAATTAGATTCGATAGCATTAAAGCTTAATCCTACTTTTATTCATGCAAATACAGCAATGTTAAAGTTTGAATGCTAAATCTGAATTTCTAATGCTAGTGATCTAATGCTAGTGCTAATATCTGGTCATTTTCATACTATTCGTGTCCTCTATGATGGAAATAAGAGATCAAATGGCATTAAAGCTAAAGCCTTCTTGTATACATGCAAGTACTGCAATGTTTAAGTTTGAATGCTAATGCTAACTTGTTAATGCTAGCGATCTAATGCTCGTGCTAATATCTGCTCATTTTCATACTGTACGTGTCCTCTATGATGGAAATAAGAGATCAGATCGCATTAAAGCATTACCCTTCATGGGCTTATTGGATCACATGGCATTAAAGCTTAACCCTTCTTGTATACATGCAAATACAGCAATGTTAAAGTTTGAATGCTAATGCTAACTTGCTAATGCTAGCGATCGAATGCTAGTGCTAATATCTGATCATTTTCATGCTGAACATGTCCTGTATGATGGAAATAAGAGATCAGATGGCATTAAAGCATAACCTTTCATGGGCATATTATATTAGATGGTATTAAAGCTTAACTGTTCTTGTCTACATGCAAATACAGCAATGTTAAAGTTTGAGTGCTAATGCTAACTTGCTAATGCTAGCGATCTAATGCTAGTGCTAATATCTGGTCATTTTCATGCTGAACATGTCCACTATGATGGAAATAAGAGACCAGATGGCATTAAAGCATTACCTTTCATGGGCATATTGGATCAAATGCCATTAAAGCTAAAGCCTTCTTGTATACATGCAAGTACTGCAATGTTTAAGTTTGAATGCTTATCCTAACTTGCTAATGCTAGCGATCTAATGCTGATGCTAATATCTGATCATTTTCATACTGTACGTGTCCTCTATAATGGAAATCAGAAATCAGATGGCATTAAGGCATAACCCTTCATGGGCATATTAGATTAGAAGGCATTAAAGCTTAACGCATCTTGTATACATGCATATACAGCAATGTTAAAGTTTGAATGCTAATTCTAACTTGCTAATGCTAGCAATCTAATGTTACTGCTAATATCTGGTTATTTTCATACTGTATGTGTCCTCTATGATGGAAATAAGAGATCAGATGGCATTAAAGCTTAAGCCTTCTTGTATACATGCAAGTACTGCAATGTTAAAGTTTGAATGCAAATTCTAACTTGCTAATGCTAGCGATCTAACGCTATTGCTAATATCTTGTCATTTTCATAGTGTATGTGTCCTCTATGATGGAAATAAGAGATCAGATGGCATTAAAGCTTAACGCTTCTTGTATACATGCATATACAGCAATGTTAAAGTTTGAATGCTAATTCTAACTTGCTAATGCTAGCGATCTAATCCTATTGCTAATATCTTATCATTTTCATACTGTACGTGTACACTATGATGGAAATAAGAGATCAAATGTCATTAAAGCATGACTTTTCATCGGCATATTAGATTAGATGACCTTAAAGCTTAACCCTTCTTGTACACATGCAAATACAGCAATTTTAAAGTTTGAATGCTAATGCTAACTTGCTAATGCTAGCGATCTAATGCTATTGCTAATATCTGCTCAATTTCATACTGTACATCTCCTCTTTGACGGAAATAAGAGATCAGATGGCATTAAAGCCTAACCCTGTCTGGGTATTTTAGATAAGATGGCATTAAAGCTCAACCCTTCTTGTATACATGCAAGTACTGCAATGTTTAAGTTTGAATGCTAATGCTAACTTGCTAATGCTAGCGATCTAATGCTAGTGCTAATATCTGGTCATTTTCATACTGTACGTGTCCTCTATGATGGAAATAAGAGATCAGATCGCATTAAAGCATTACCCTTCATGGGCTTATTGGATCACATGGCATTAAAGCTTAACCCTTCTTGTATTCATGCATATACAGCAATGTTAAAGTTTGAATGCTAATTCTAACTTGCTAATGCTAGCAATCTAATGTTTCTGCTAATATCTGCTCATTTTCATACTGTATGTGTCCTCTATGATGGAAATAAGAGATCAGATGGCATTAAAGCTTAAGCCTTCTTGTATACATTCAAGTACTGCAATGTTAAAGTTTGAATGCTAATTCTAACTTGCTAATGCTAGCGATCTAACGCTATTGCTAATATCTTGTCATTTTCATACTGTATGTGTCCTCTATGATGGAAATAAGAGATCAAATGGCATTAAAGCTAAAGCCTTCTTGTATACATGCAAGTACTGCAATGTTTAAGTTTGAATGCTAATGCTAACTTGCTAATGCTAGCGATCTAATGCTAGTGCTAATATCTGCTCATTTTCATACTGTACGTGTCCTCTATGATGGAAATAAGAGATCAGATCGCATTAAAGCATTACCCTTCATGGGCTTATTGGATCACATGGCATTAAAGCTTAACCCTTCTTGTATACCTGCAAATACAGCAATGTTAAAGTTTGAATGTTAATGCTAACTTGCTAATGCTAGCGATCTAATGCTAGTGCTTATATCTGGTCATTTTCATGCTGAACATGTCCTCTATGATGGAAATAAGAGATCAGATGGCATTAAAGCATAACCGTTCATGGGCATATTATATTAGATGGCATTAAAGCTTAATCCTTCTTGTCTACATGCAAATACAGAAATGTTAAAGTTTCAATGCTTATGCTAACTTAGTCATGCTAGCGATCTAATGCTAGTGCTAATATCTGGTCATTTTCATACTGTACGTATCTTCTATGATGGAAATAAGAGATGAGATGGCATTAAAGCATAACCCTTCGTGGGCAAATTAGATTAGATAGCATTAAAGTTTAACCGCATTTTGTATTCATGCATATACAGCAAAGTTAAAGTTTGAATGCTAATTCTAACTTGCTAATGCTAGCAATCTAATGTTTCTGCTAATATCTGGTCATTTTCATACTGTATGTGTCCTCTATGATGGAAATAAGAGATCAGATGCCATTAAAGCTAAAGCCTTCTTGTATACATGCAAGTACTGCAATGTTAAAGTTTGAATGCTAATTCTAACTTGCTAATGCTAGCGTTCTAACGCTATTGCTAATATCTTGTCATTTTCATACTGTACATGGCCTATATGATGTAAATAAGAGATCAGATGGCATTAAAGCATATCCTTTCATGGGCATATTATATTAGATGGCAATAAAGCTTAACCCTTCTTGTCTACATACAAATACAGCAATGTTAAAGTTTCAATGCTTATGCTAACTTGCTAATGCTAGCGATCTAATGCTAGTGCTAATATCTGGTCATTTTCATACTGTACATGTCCTCTATGATGGAAATAAGAGATCAAATGGCATTAAAGCTAAAGCCTTCTTGTATACATGCAAGTACTGCAATGTTTAAGTTTGAATGCTAATGCTAACTTGCTAATGCTAGCGATCTAATGCTAGTGCTAATATCTTGTCATTTTCATACTGCACGTGTCCTCTATGATGGAAATAAGAGATCAGATCGCATTAAAGCATTACCCTTCATGGGCTTATTGGATCACATGGCATTAAAGCTTAACCCTTCTTGTATACATGCAAATACAGCAATGTTAAAGTTTGAATGCTAATGCTAACTTGCTAATGCTAGCGATCTAATGCTAGTGCTAATATCATATCATTTTCATGCTGAACATGTCCTCTATGATGGAAATAAGAGATCAGATGGCATTAAAGCATATCCTTTCATGGGCATATTATATTAGATGGCATTAAAGCTTAACCCTTCTTGTCTACATGCAAATACAGCAATGTTAAAGTTTCAATGCTTATGCTAACTTGCTAATGCTAGCGATCTAATGCTAGTGTTAATATCTGGTCATTTTCATACTGTACATGTCCTCTATGATGGAAATAAGAGATCAAATGGCATTAAAGCTAAAGCCTTCTTGTATACATGCAAGTACTGCAATGTTTAAGTTTGAATGCTAATGCTAACTTGCTAATGCTAGCGATCTAATGCTAGTGCTAATATCTGGTCATTTTCATACTGTACGTGTCCTCTATGATGGAAATAAGAGATCAGATGGCATTAAAGCATAACCTTTCATGGGCATATTATATTAGATGGCATTAAAGCTTAACCCTTCTTGTCTACATGCAAATACAGAAATGTTAAAGTTTCAATGCTTATGCTAACTTGCTAATGCTAGCGATCTAATGCTAGTGCTAATATCTGGTCATTTTCATACTGTACGTATCTTCTATGATGGAAATAAGAGATGAGATGGCATTAAAGCATAACCCTTCGTGGGCAAATTAGATTAGATAGCATTAAAGCTTAATCCTACTTTTATTCATGCAAATTCAGCAATGTTAAAGTTTGAATGCTAAATCTAACTTGCTAATGCTAAAGCTAGTGCTAATATCTGGTCATTTTCATACTGTACGTGTCCTCTATGATGGAAATAAGAGATCAAATGGCATTAAAGCTAAAGCCTTCTTGTTTACATGCAAGTACTGCAATGTTTAAGTTTGAATGCTAATGCTAACTTGCTAATGCTTGCGATCTAATGCTAGTGCTAATATCTGGTCATTTTCATACTGTACGTGTCCTCTATGATGGAAATAAGAGATCAGATTGCATTAAAGCATTACCCTTCATGGGCTTATTGGATCACATGGCATTAAAGCTTAACCCTTCTTGTATACATGCAAATACAGCAATGTTAAAGTTTGAATGCTAATGCTAACTTGCTAATGCTAACGATCTAATGCTAGTGCTAATATCTGGTCATTATCATACTGTACGTATCTTCTATGATGGAAATAAGAGATGAGATGGCATTAAAGCATAACCCTTCGTGGGCAAATTAGATTCGATAGCATTAAAGCTTAATCCTACTTTTATTCATGCAAATACAGGAATGTTAAAGTTTGAATGCTAAATCTGAATTTCTAATGCTAGTGATCTAATGCTAGTGCTAATATCTGGTCATTTTCATACTATTCGTGTCCTCTATGATGGAAATAAGAGATCAAATGGCATTAAAGCTAAAGCCTTCTTGTATACATGCAAGTACTGCAATGTTTAAGTTTGAATGCTAATGCTAACTTGCTAATGCTAGCGATCTAATGCTAGTGCTAATATCTGCTCATTTTCATACTGTACGTGTCCTCTATGATGGAAATAAGAGATCAGATCGCATTAAAGCATAACCCTTCATGGGCTTATTGGATCACATGGCATTAAAGCTTAACCCTTCTTGTATACATGCAAATACAGCAATGTTAAAGTTTGAATGCTAATGCTAACTTGCTAATGCTAGCGATCGAATGCTAGTGCTAATATCTGATCATTTTCATGCTGAACATGTCCTCTATCATGGAAATAAGAGATCAGATGGCATTAAAGCATAACCTTTCATGGGCATATTATATTAGATGGTATTAAAGCTTAACCCTTCTTGTCTACATGCAAATACAGCAATGTTAAAGTTTGAGTGCTAATGCTAACTTGCTAATGCTAGCGACCTAATGCTAGTGCTAATATCTGGTCATTTTCATGCTGAACATGTCCACTATGATGGAAATAAAGAGATCAGATGGCATTAAAGCATTACCTTTCATGGGCATATTGGATCAAATGCCATTAAAGCTAAAGCCTTCTTGTATACATGCAAGTACTGCAATGTTTAAGTTTGAATGCTTATCCTAACTTGCTAATGCTAGCGATCTAATGCTGGTGCTAATATCTGATCATTTTCATACTGTACGTGTCCTCTATAATGGAAATCAGAAATCAGATGGCATTAAGGCATAACCCTTCATGGGCATATTAGATTAGAAGGCATTAAAGCTTAACGCATCTTGTATACATGCATATACAGCAATGTTAAAGTTTGAATGCTAATTCTAACTTGCTAATGCTAGCAATCTAATGTTACTGCTAATATCTGGTCATTTTCATACTGTATGTGTCCTCTATGATGGAAATAAGAGATCAGATGGCATTAAAGCTTAAGCCTTCTTGTATGCAAGTACTGCAATGTTAAAGTTTGAATGCAAATTCTAACTTGCTAATGCTAGCGATCTAACGCTATTGCTAATATCTTGTCATTTTCATACTGTATGTGTCCTCTATGATGGAAATAAGAGATCAGATGGCATTAAAGCTTAACGCTTCTTGTATACATGCATATACAGCAATGTTAAAGTTTGAATGCTAATTCTAACTTGCTAATGCTAGCGATCTAATCCTATTGCTAATATCTTATCATTTTCATACTGTACGTGTACACTATGATGGAAATAAGAGATCAAATGTCATTAAAGCATGACTTTTCATCGGCATATTAGATTAGATGACCTTAAAGCTTAACCCTTCTTGTACACATGCAAATACAGCAATTTTAAAGTTTGAATGGTAATGCTAACTTGCTAATGCTAGCGATCTAATGCTAGTGCTAATATCTGCTCAATTTCATACTGTACATCTCCTCTTGACGGAAATAAGAGATCAGATGGCATTAAAGCCTAACCCTGCCCTGGGCATTTTAGATAAGATGGCATTAAAGCTCAACCCTTCTTGTATACATGCAAGTACTGCAATGTTTAAGTTTGAATGCTAATGCTAACTTGCTAATGCTAGCGATCTAATGCTAGTGCTAATATCTGGTCATTTTCATAGTGTATTAAATCCTCTATGATGGAAATAAGAGATCAGATCGCATTAAAGCATTACCCTTCATGGGCTTATTGATCACATGGCATTAAAGCTTAACCCTTCTTGTATTCATGCATATACAGCAATGTTAAAGTTTGAATGCTAATTTAACTTGCCAATGCTAGCAATCTAATGTTTCTGCTAATATCTGGTCATTTTCATACTGTATGTGTCCTCTATGATGGAAATAAGAGATCAGATGGCATTAAAAGCTTAAGCCTTCTTGTATACATGCAAATACTGCAATGTTAAAGTTTGAATGCTAATTCTAACTTGCTAATGCTAGCGATCTAACGCTATTGCTAATATCTTGTCATTTTCATACTGTACGTGTCCTCTATGATGGAAATAAGAGATCAAATGGCATCAAAGCTAAAGCCCTCTTGTATACATGCAAGTACTGCAATGTTTAAGTTTGAATGCTAATGCTAACTTGCTAATGCTAGTGATCTAATGCTAGTGCTAATATCTTGTCATTTTTCATACTGTACATGTCCTCTATGATGGAAATAAGAGATCAGATCGCATTAAAGCATTACCTTCATGGGCTTATTGGATCACATGGCATTAAACCTTAACCCTTCTTGTATACATGCAAATACAGCAATGTTAAAGTTTGAATGCTAATGCTAACTTGCTAATGCTAGCGATCTAATGCTAGTGCTAATATCTTATCATTTTCATGCTGAACATGTCCTCTATGATGGAAATAAGAGATCAGATGGCATTAAAGCATATATCTTCATGGGCATATTATATTAGATGGCATTAAAGCTTAACCCTTCTTGTATTCATGCATATACAGCAATGTTAAAGTTTGAATGCTAATTCTAACTTGCTAATGCTAGCAATCTAATGTTACTGCTAATATCTGGTCATTTTCATACTGTATGTGTCCTCTATGATGGAAATAAGAGATCAGATGGCATTAAAGCTTAAGCCTTCTTGCATACATGCAAGTACTGCAATGTTAAAGTTTGAATGCTAATTCTAACTTGCTTAGGCTAGCGATCTAACGCTATTGCTAATATCTTGTCATTTTCATACTGTATGTGTCCTCTATGATGGAAATAAGAGATCAGATGGCATTAAAGCTAAAGCCTTCTTGTATACATGCAAATACAGCAATGTTATAGTTTGAATGCTAATGCTAACTTGCAAATGCTAGCGATCTAATGCTAGTGCTAATATCTGGTCATTTTCATACTGTACGTGTTCTCTATGATGGAAATAAGAGATCAGATCGCATTAAAGCATTACACTTCATGGGCTTATTGGATCACATGGCATTAAAGCTTAACCCTTCTTGTATACATGCAAATACAGCAATGTTAATGTTTGAATGCTAATGCTAACTTGCGAATGCTAACGATCTAATGCTAGTGCTAATATCTGGACATTTTCATACTGAACGTATCTTCTATGATGGAAATAAGAGATGAGATGGCATTAAAGCATAACCCTTCGTGGGCAAATTAGATTAGATAGCAATAAAGCTTTACCCTACTTGTATTCATGCAAATACAGCAATGTTAAAGTTTGAATGCTAAATCTAACTTGCTAATGCTAGTGATCTAATGCTAGTGCTAATATCTGGTCATTTTCATACTGTACGTATCCTCTATGATGGAAATAAGAGATCAGATGGCATTAAAGCTTAACCCTTCTTGTATACATGCAAGTACTGCATTGTTTAAGTTTGAATGCTTATGCTAACTTGCTAATGCTAGCGATCTAATGCTAGTGCTAATATCTGGTCAATTTCATACTGTACGTCTCCTCTTTGACGGAAATAAGAGATCAGATGGCATTAAAGCATAACCCTTCGTGGGCATTTTAGATTAGATGGCATTAAAGCTTAACCCTTCTTGTATACATGCAAGTACTGCAATGTTTAAGTTTGAATGCTAATGCTAACTTGATAATGCTAGCGATCTAATGCTAGAGCTAATATCTGGTCATTTTCATACTGTACGTGAGCTCTATGATGTAAATAAGAGATCAGATGCCTTTAAAGCATAACCCTTCATGGGCTTATTAGATTAGATGGCATTAAAGCTTATCCCTTCTTGTATACATGCAAGTACTGCAATGTTGAAGTTTGAATGCTAGTGCTAACTTGCTAATGCTAACGATCTAATGCTACTGCTAATATTCTGGTCATTTTCATACTGTCCGTATCTTCTATGATGGAAATAAGAGATGAGATGGCATTAAAGCATAACCTTCAAGGCAAATTAGATTAGATAGCATTAAAGCTTAACCCTACTTGTATTCATGCAAATACAGCAATGTTAAAGTTTGAATGCTAAATCTAACTTGCTAATGCTAGTGATCTAATGCTAGTGCTAATATCTGGTCATTTTCATACTGTCGTGTCCTCTATGATGGAAATAAGAGATCAAATGGCATTAAAGCTAAAGCCTTCTTGTATACATGCAAGCCCACTTGCAATGTTTAAGTTTGAATGCTAATGCTTTCTTGCTAATGCTAGCGATCTAATGCTAGTGCTAATATCTGGTCATTGTCATACTGTACGTGTCCTCTATGATGGAAATAAGAGATCAGATCCCATTAAAGCATTACCCTTCATGGGCTTATTGGATCACATGGCATTAAAGCTTAACCCTTCTTGTAGACATGTTTTAAAGTTTGAATGCTAATGCTAACTTGCTAATGCTAGCGATCTAATGCTAGTGCTAATATCTTATCATTTTCATGCTGAACATGTCCTCTATGATGGAAATAAGAGATCAGATGGCATTAAAGCATATCCTTTCATTGGCATATTATATTAGATGGCGTTAGAGCTTAACCCTTCTTGTCTACATGCAAATACAGTAATGTTAAAGTTTCAATGCTTATGCTAACTTGCTAATGCTAGCGATCTAATGCTAGCGCTAATATCTGGTCATTTTTTCATACTGTACGTGTCCACTATGATGGAAATAAGAGATCAAATGGCATTAAAGCTAAAGCCTTTTATACATGCAAGTACTGCAATGTTTTGGTTTGAATGCTAATGCTAACTTGAATGCTTGGGCTAGTGCTAATATCTGGTCATTTTCATACTGTAACATGTCCTCTATGATGGAAATAAGAGATCAGATTGCATTAAAGCATTACCCTTCATGGGCTTATTGGATCAAATGGCATTAAAGCTTAACCCTTCTTGTATACATGCAAATACAGCAATGTTAAAGTTTGAATGCTAATGCTAACTTGCTAGTGCTAACGATCTAATGCTAGTGCTAATATCTGTTCATTATCATACTGTACGTATCTTCTATGATGGAAATAAGAGATGAGATGGCATTAAAGCATAACCCTTCGTGGGCAAATTAGATTCGATAGCATTAAAGCTTAATCTTACTTTTATTCATGCAAATACAGCAATGTTAAAGTTTGAATGCTAAATCTAACTTGCTAATGCTAGTGATCTAATGCTAGTGCTAATATCTGGTCATTTTCATACTGTACGTGTCCTCTATGATGGAAATAAGAGATCAAATGGCATTAAAGCTAAAGCCTTCTTGTATACATGCAAGTACTGCAATGTTTAAGTTTGAATGCTAATGCTAATTTGCTAATGCTAGCGATCTAATGATAGTGCTAATATCTGGTCATTTTCATACTGTACGTGTCCTCTATGATGGAAATAAGAGATCAGATCGCATTTAAGCATTACCCTTCATGGGCTTATTGGATCACATGGCATTAAAGCATAACCCTTCTTGTATAAATGCAAATACAGCAATGTTAAAGTTTGAATGCTATTGCTAACTTGCTAATGCTAGCGATCGAATGCTAGTGCTAATATCTGATCATTTTCATGCTGCACATGTCCTCTATGATGGAAATAAGAGATCAGATGGCATTAAAGCATAACCTTTCATGGGCATATTATATTAGATGGTATTAAAGCTTAACCCTTCTTGTCTACATGCAAGTACAGCAATGTTAAACTTTCAATGCTTATGCTAACTTGCTAATGCTAGCGATTTAATGCTAGTGCTAATATCTGGTCATTTTCATGCTGAACATGTCCTCTATGATGGAAATAAGAGATCAGATGGAATTAAAGCATAACCTTTCATGGGCATATTATATTAGATGGCATTAAAGCTTAAGCCTTCTGGTATACATGCAAATACAGCAATGTTAAAGTTTGAATGCTAATGCTAACTTGCTAATGCTAGCGCTCTAATGCTGGTGCTAATATCTGATCATTTTCATACTGTACGTGTCCTCTATAATGGAAATCAGAAATCAGATGGCATTAAGGCATAACCTTTCATGGGCATATTAGATTAGAAGGCTTTTAAGCTTAACGCTTCTTGTATACATGCATATACAGCAATGTTAAAGTTTGAATGCTAATTCTAACTTGCTAATGCTAGCAATCTAATGTTACTGCTAATATCTGGTCATTTTCATACTGTATGTGTCCTCTATGATGGAAATAAGAGATCAGATGGCATTAAAGCTTAAGCCTTCTTGTATACATGCAAGTACTGCAATGTTAAAGTTTGAATGCTAATTCTAACTTGCTAATGCTAGCGATCTAACGCTATTGCTAATATCTTGTCATTTTCATACTGTATGTGTCCTTTATGATTGAAATAAGAGATCAGATGGCATTAAAGCTTAACGCTTCTTGTATACATGCATATACAGCAATGTTAAAGTTTGAATGCTAATGCTAACTTGCTAATGCTAGCGATCTAATGCTAGTGCTAATATCTGCTCACTTTCATACTGTACGTCTCCTCTTTGACGGAAATAAGAGATCAGATGGCATTAAAGCCTAACCCTTCCTGGGCATTTTAGATTAGATGGCATTAAAGCTCAACCCTTCTTGTATACATGCAAGTACTGCAATGTTTAAGTTTGAATGCTAATGCTAACATGCTAATGCTAGCGATCTAATGCTAGTGCTAATATCTGGTCATTTTCATACTGTACGTGTCCTCTATGATGGAAATAAGAGATCAGATCGCATTAAAGCATTACCCTTCATGGGCTTATTGGATCACATGGCATTAAAGCTTAACCCTTCTTGTATTCATGCATATACAGCAATGTTAAAGTTTGAATGCTAATTCTAACTTGCAAATTCTAGCATTCTAATGTTTCTGCTAATATCTGGTCATTTTCATACTGTATGTGTCCTCTATGATGGAAATAAGAGATCAGATGGCATTAAAGCTTAAGCCTTCTTGTATACATGCAAGTACTGCAATGTTAAAGTTTGAATGCTAATTCTAACTTGCTAATGCTAGCGATCTAACGCTATTGCTAATATCTTGTCATTTTCATACTGTACATGGCCTCCATGATGTAAATAAGAGATCAGATGGCATTAAAGCATATCCTTTCATGGGCATATTATATTAGATGGCATTAAAGCTTAACCCTTCTTGTCTACATGCAAATACAGCAATGTTAAAGTTTCAATGCTTATGCTAACTTGCTAATGCTAGCAATTTAATGCTAGTGCTAATATCTGGTCATTTTCATACTGTACGTGTCCTCTATGATGGAAATAAGAGATCAAATGGCATTAAAGCTAAAGCCTTCTTGTATACATGCAAGTACTGCAATGTTTAAGTTTGAATGCTAATGCTAACTTGCTAATGCTAGCGATCTAATGCTAGTGCTAATATCTGGTCATTTTCATACTATTGCGTGTCCTCACGATGGAAATAAGAGATCAGATCGCATTAAAGCATTACCCTTCATGCGTATATTGGATCAGATGGCATTAAACCTTAACCCCTACTTGTATACATGCAAATACAGCAATGTTAAAAGTTTGAATGTTAATGCTAACTTGCTAATGCTAGCGATCTAATGCTAGTGCTAATATCTGGTCATTTTCATGCTGAACATGTCCTCTATGATGGAAATAAAGAGATCAGATGGCATTAAAGCATAACCTTTCATGGGCATATTATTATATTAGATGGCATTAAAGCTTAACCCTTCTTGTCAACATGCAAATACAGAAATGTTAAAGTTTCAATGCTTTGCTAACTTGCGAATGCTAGCTTATCTAATGCTAGTGCTAATATCTGGTCATTTTTCATACACGTATCTTATCTTCTATGATGGAAATAAGAGATGAGATGGCATTAAAGCATAACCCTTCGTGGGCAATTTTGATTAGATAGCATAAAAGCTTTATCCTACTTTTATTCAGGCAAATACAGCAATGTTTAAGTTTGAATGCTAAATCTAACTTGCTAATGCTAGTGATCTAAAGCTAGTGCTAATATCTGGTCATTTTCATACTGTACGTGTCCTCTATGATGGAAATAAGAGATAAAATGGCATTAAAGCTAAAGCCTTCTTGTATACATGCAAGTACTGCAATGTTTAAGTTTGAATGCTAATGCTAACTTGCTAATGCTTGCGATCTAATGCTAGTGCTAATATCTTATCATTTTCATGCTGAACATGTCCTCTTTGATGGAAATAAGTGATCAGATGGCATTAAAGCATATCCTTTCATGGGCATATTATTTTAGATGGCATTAAAGCTTAACCCTTCTTGTCTACATGCAAATACAGCAATGTTAAAGTTTCAACGCTAATGCTAACTTGCTAATGCTAGCGATCTAATGATAGTGCTAATATCTGGTCATTTTCATACTGTACGTGTCCTCTATGATGGAAATAAGAGATCAAATGGCATTAAAGCTAAAGCTTTGTATACATGCAAGTACTGCAATGTTTAAGTTTGAATGCTAATGCTAACTTGCTAATGCTAGCGATCTAATGCTAGTGCTAATATCTGGTCATTTTCATACTGTACGTGTCCTCTATGATGTAAATAAGAGATCAAATCGCATTAAAGCATTACCCTTCATGCGCATATTGGATCAGATGGAATTAAAACCTTAACCCTACTTGTATACATGCAAATACAGCAATGTTAAAGTTTGAATGCTAATGCTAACTTGCTAATGCTAGCGATCGAATGCTAGTGCTAATATCTGATCATTTTCAAACTGAACATGTCCTCTATGTTGGAAATAAGAGATCAGATGGCATTAAAGCATAACCTTTCATGGGCATATTATATTAGATGGCATTAAAGCTTAACCCTTCTTGTCTACATGCAAATACAGCAATGTTAAACTTTCAATGCTTATGCTAACTTGCTAATGCTAGCGATTTAACGCTAGTGCTAATATCTGGTCATTTTCATACTGTACGTATCTTCTATGATGTAAATAAGAGATCAAATCGCATTAAAGCATTACCTTCATTTTTCATATTGATCAGATGGAATGCCTAAAACCTTTAACCCTATGGGCTTGTATACATGCAAATACAGCAATGTTAAAGTTTGAATGTTAATGCTAACTTGCTAATGCTAGCGATCGAATGCTAGTGCTAATATCTGATCATTTTCAAACTGAACATGTCCTCTATGTTGGAAATAAGAGATGAGATGGCATTAAAGCATAACCCTTCGTGGGCAAATTAGATTAGATAGCAATAAATGGCTTAACCCTACTTGTATTCATGCAAATACAGCAATGTTAAAACAAATGAATGCTAAATCTAACTTGCTAATGCTAGTGATCTAATGCTAGTGCTAATATCTGGTCATTTTCATACTGTGCGTGTCCTCTTGATGTAAATAAGAGATCAGATGCCTCAAAAGCATAACCCTTCATGGGCATAGTGCTAGATTTTCGCTGGCATTAAAGGCTTAACCTTTCTTGTATACATGCAAGTACTGCAATGTTTAAGTTTGAATGCTAGTGCTAACTTGCTAATGCTAACGATCTAATGCAAGTGCTAATATCTGGTCATTTTCATACTCTACGTGTCCTCTATGATGTAAATAAGAGATCAAATCACATTAAAAGCATTACCCTTCATAGGATATTGATCAGATGGCATTAAAACCTTAACCCTACTTGTATACATGCAAATACAGCAATGTTAAAGTTTGAATGTTAATGCTAACTTGCTAATGCTAGCGATTGAATGCTAGTGCTAATATCTGATCATTTTCAAACTGAACATGTCCTCTATGTTGGAACTAAGAGATCAGATGGCATTTAAGCATAACCTTTCATGGGCATATTATATTAGATGGCATTAAAGCTTAGCCCTTCTTGTCTACATACAAATACAGGAATGTTAAAGTTTCAATCCTTATGCTAACTTGCTAATGCTAGCGATCTAATGCTAGTGCTAATATCTGGTCATTTTCATACTGTACGTATCTTCTATGATGGAAATAAGAGATGGGATGGCATTAAAGCATAACCCTTCGTGGGCAAATTAGATTAGATAGCATTAAAGCTTAATCCTACTTTTATTCATCCAAATACAGCAATGTTAAAGTTTGAATGCTAAATCTAACTTGCTAATGCTAGTGATCTAATGCTAGTGCTAATATCTGGTCATTTTCATACTTAACGTGTCCTCTATAATGGAAATAACATGATCAAATGGCATTAAAGCTAAAGCCTTCTTGTATTCATGCAAGTACTGCAATGTTTAAGTTTGAATGCTAATGCTAACTTGCTAATGCTAGCGATCTAATGCTTGTGCTAATATCTGGTCATTTTCATACTGTACGTGTCCTCTATGATGGAAATAAGAGATCAGATCGCATTAAAGCATTACCCTTCATGGGCTTTTTGGATCACATGGCATAAAAGCTTAACCCTTCTTGTATACATGCAAATACAGCAATGTTAAAGTTTGAATGCTAATGCTAACTTGCTAATGCTAGCGATCTAATGCTAGTGCTAATATCTGGTCATTTTCATGCTGAACATGTCCAATATGATGGAAATAAGAGACCAGATGGCATTAAAGCATTACCCTTTCATGGGCATATTGATCAGATGGCATTAAAGCTTAACCCTTCTTGTATACATGCAAATACAGCAATGTTAAAGTTTGAATGCTAATGCTAACTTGCTAATGCTAGCGATCTAATGCTAGTGCTAATATCTGATCATTTTCATACTGTACGTGTCCTCTATAATGGAAATCAGAAATCAGATTGCATTAAGGCATAACCCTTCATGGGCATATTAGATTAGAAGGCATTAAAAGCTTAACGCTTTTGTATACATGCAAATACAGCAATGTTAAAGTTTCAATGCTAATTCTAACTTGCTAATGCTAGCAATCCAATGTTACTGCTAATATCCTGTCATTTTCATTCTGTACGCGTCCTCTATGATGGAAATAAGAGATCAGATGGCATTAAAGCTTAAGCCTTCTGTATACATGCAAGTAATGCAATGTTAAAGTTTGAATGCTAATTTAACTTGAATGCTAGCGATCTCACGCTATTGCTAATATCTTGTCATTTTATACTGTATGTGTCCTCTATGATGGAAATAAGAGATCAGATGGCATTAAAGCTTAACGCTTGTATACATGCATATACAGCAATGTTAAAGTTTGAATGCTAAGTCTAACTTGCTAATGCTAGCGATCTAATGCTATTGCTAATATCTTGTCATTTTCATACTGTACGTGTCCACTATGATGGAAATAAGAGATCAGATGGCATTAAAGCATGACTTTTCATCGGCATATTAGATTAGATGACATTAAAGCTTAACCCTTCTTGTACACATGCAAATACAGCAATTTTAAAGTTTGAATGCTAATGCTAACTTGCTAATGCTAGCGATTTAATGCTAGTGCTAATATCTGATCAATTTCATACTGTACGTCTCCTCTTTGACGGAAATAAGAGATCAGATGGCATTAAAGCCTAACCCTTCGTGGGCATTTTAGATTAGATGGCATTAAAGCTCAACCCTTCTTGTATACATGCAAGTACTGCAATAATTAAGTTTGAATGCTAATGGTAACTTGCTAATGCTAGCGATTTATTGCTTGTGCTAATATCTGCTCAATTTCATACTGTACGTCTCCTCTTTGACGGAAATAAGAGATGGGATGGTATTAAAGCATAACCATTCGTGGGCAAATTAGATTAGATAGCATTAAAGCTTAACCCTATTTGTATTCATGCAAATACAGCAATGTTTGAGTTTGAATGATAAATCTAACTGCATAATGCTAGTGATCTAATGCTATGGAAATATCTGGTCATTTGGCATACTGTACTTGTCCTCTATGATGGAAATAAGAGATCAAATGGCATTAAAGCTAAAGCCTTCTTGTATACATGCAAGAACTGCAATGTTTGGTTTGAATGCTTATGCTAACTTGCTAATGCTAGCGATCTAATGCTAGTGCTAATATCTGGTCATTTTCCTACTGTACGTGTCCTCTATGATGGAAATAAGATATCAGATGGCATCAAAGCTTAACCCTTCTTGTATACATGGAAGTACTGCAATGTTTAAGTTTGAATGCTAATGCTAACTTGCTAATGCTAGCGATCTAATGCTAGAGCTAATATCTGGTCATTTTCATACTGTACGTGGCCTCTATGATGTAAATAAGAGATCAGATGCCTTTAAAGCATAACGCTACATGGGCATATTAGATTAGATGGCATTAAAGCTTAACCCTTCTTGTATACATGCAAGTACTGCAATGTTTAAGTTTGAATGCTAATGCTAACTTGCTAATGCTAACGATCTAATGCTAGTGCTAATATCTGGTCATTTTCATACTGTACGTGTCTTCCATGATGGAAATAAGAGATGAGATGGCATTAAAGCATAACCCAACTAAATGGGCAAATTAGATTAGATAGCATTAAAAGCTTAACCCTACTTGTATTCATGCAAATACAGCAATGTTAAAGTTTGAATGCTAAATCTAACTTGCTAATGCTAGTGATCTAATGCTAGTGCTAATATCTGGTCATTTTAATACTGTACGTGTCCTCTATGATGGAAATAAGAGATCAAAAGGCATTAAAGCTAAAGCCTTCTTGTATACATGCAAATACAGCAATGTTAAAGTTTGAATGCTAATGCTAACTTGCTAATGCTAGCGATCTAATGCTAGTGCTAATATCTGATCATTTTCATACTGTACGTGTCCTCTATAATGGAAATCAGAAATCAGATTGCATTAAGGCATAACCCTTCATGGGCATATTAGATTAGAAGGCATTAAAGCTTAACGCTTCTTGTATACATGCATATACAGCAATGTTAAAGTTTCAATGCTAATTCTAACTTGCTAATGCTAGCAATCCAATGTTACTGCTAATATCCTGTCATTTTCATTCTGTACGTGTCCTCTATGATGGAAATAAGAGATCAGATGGCATTAAAGCTTAAGCCTTCTTGTATACATGCAAGTAATGCAATGATAAAGTTTGAATGCTAATTTAACTTGCTAATGCTAGCGATCTCACGCTATTGCTAATATCTTGTCATTTTCATACTGTATGTGTCCTCTATGATGGAAATAAGAGATCAGATGGCATTAAAGCTTAACGCTTCTTGTATACATGCATATACAGCAATGTTAAAGTTTGAATGCTAAGTCTAACTTGCTAATGCTAGCGATCTAATGCTATTGCTAATATCTTGTCATTTTCATACTGTAATGTCCACTATGATGGAAATAAGAGATCAGATGGCATTAAAGCATGACTTTTTCATCGGCATATTAGATTAGATGACATTAAAGCTTAACCCTTCTTGTACACATGCAAATACAGCAATTTTAAAGTTTGAATGCTAATGCTAACTTGCTAATCCTAGCGATTTAATGCTAGTGCTAATATCTGATCAATTTCATACTGTACGTCTCCTCTTTGACGGAAATAAGAGATCAGATGGCATTAAAGCCTAACCCTTCGTGGGCATTTTAGATTAGATGGCATTAAAGCTCAACCCTTCTTGTATACATGCAAGTACTGCAATAATTAAGTTTGAATGCTAATGGTAACTTGCTAATGCTAGCGATTTATTGCTTGTGCTAATATCTGCTCAATTTCATACTGTACGTCTCCTCTTTGACGGAAATAAGAGATGGGATGGTATTAAAGCATAACCATTCGTGGGCAAATTAGATTAGATAGCATTAAAGCTTAACCCTATTTGTATTCATGCAAATACAGCAATGTTTGAGTTTGAATGCTAAATCTAACTTGCTAATGCTAGTGATCTAATGCTAGTGCTAATATCTGGTCATTTTCATACTGTACTTGTCCTCTATGATGGAAATAAGAGATCAAATGGCATTAAAGCTAAAGCCTTCTTGTATACATGCAAGAACTGCAATGTTTAAGTTTGAATGCTTATGCTAACTTGCTAATGCTAGCGATCTAATGCTAGTGCTAATATCTGGTCATTTTCCTACTGTACGTGTCCTTTATGATGGAAATAAGTGATCAGATCGCATTAAAGCATTACCCTTCATGGGCTTATTGGATCACATGGCATTAAAGCTTAACCCTTCTTGTATACATGCAAATACAGCAATGTTAAAGTTTGAATGCTAATGCTAACTTGCTAATGCCAACGATCTAATGCTAGTGCTAATATCTGGTCATTTTCATACTGTACGTATCTTCTATGATGGAAATAAGAGATGAGATGGCATTAAAGCATAACCCTTCGTGGGCAAATTAGATTAGATAGCAATAAATCTTAACCCTACTTGTATTCATGCAAAAACAGCAATGTTAAAGTTTGAATGCTAAATCTAACTTGGTAATGCTAGTCATCTAATGCTAGTGCTAATATCTGGTCATTCTCATACTGTACATGTCCTCTATGATGGAAATAAGATATCAGATGGCATTAAAGCTTAAGCCATCTTGTATACATGCAAGTACTGCAATGTTTAAGTTTGAATGCTTATGCTAACTTGCTAATGCTAGCGATCTAATGCTTGTGCTAATATCTGGTCAATTTCATACTGTACGTCTCCTCTTTGACGGAAATAAGAGATCAGATGGCATTAAAGCCGAACCCTTCGTGGGCATTTTAGATGAGATGTCATTAAAGCTTAACCCTTCTTGTATACATGCAAGTACTGCAATGTTTAAGTTTGAATGCTAATGCTAACTTGCTAATGCTAGCGATCTAATGCTAGTGCTAATATCTGGTCATTTTCATACTGTACGTGGCCTCTATGATGTAAATAAGAGATCAGATGCCTTGAAAGCATAACGCTTCATGGGCATATTAGATTAGATGGCATTAAAGCTTAACCCTTCTTGTATACATGCAAGTACTGCAATGTTTAAGTTTGAATCCTAATGCTAACTTGCTAATGCTAACGATCTAATGCTAGTGCTAATATCTGGTCATTTTCATACTGTACGTGTCTTCTATGATGGAAATAAGAGATGAGATGGCATTAAAGCATAACCCTTCGTGGGCAAATTAGATTAGATAGCATTAAAGCTTAACCCTACTTGTATTCATGCAAATACAGCAATGTTAAAGTTTGAATGCTAAATCTAACTTGGTAATGCTAGTGATCTAATGCTAGTGCTAATATCTGGTCATTTTCATACTGTACGTGTCCTCTATGATGGAAATAAGAGATCAAAAGGCATTAAAGCTAAAGCCTTCTTGTATACATGCAAGTACAGCAATGTTAAAGTTTGAATGCTAATGCTAACTTGCTAATGCTAACGATCTAATGCTAGTGCTGATATCTGGTGATTTTCATACTGTACGTATCTTCTATGATGGAAATAAGAGATGAGATGGCATTAAAGCATAACCCTTCGTGGGCAAATTAGATTAGATAGCAATAAATGTGAACCCTACTTGTATTCATGCAAAAACAGCAATGTTAAAGTTTGAATGCTAAATCTAACTTGGGAATGCTAGTCATCTA
Source organism: Gymnothorax javanicus (assembly GCA_029692085.1). NCBI lineage: Eukaryota > Metazoa > Chordata > Actinopteri > Anguilliformes > Muraenidae > Gymnothorax > Gymnothorax javanicus. The sequence continues at coordinate 104,474,875 of CM056202.1, forward strand.
ATGCTAGTGCTAATATCTGGTCATTTTCATACTGTACGTGTCCTCTATGATGGAAATAAGATATCAGATGGCATCAAAGCTTAACCCTTCTTGTATACATGGAAGTACTGCAATGTTTAAGTTTGAATGCTAATGCTAACTTGCTAATGCTAGCGATCTAATGCTAGAGCTAATATCTGGTCATTTTCATACTGTACGTGGCCTCTATGATGTAAATAAGAGATCAGATGCCTTTAAAGCATAACGCTACATGGGCATATTAGATTAGATGGCATTAAAGCTTAACCCTTCTTGTATACATGCAAGTACTGCAATGTTTAAGTTTGAATGCTAATGCTAACTTGCTAATGCTAACGATCTAATGCTAGTGCTAATATCTGGTCATTTTCATACTGTACGTGTCTTCCATGATGGAAATAAGAGATGAGATGGCATTAAAGCATAACCCTTCGTGGGCAAATTAGATTAGATAGCATTAAAGCTTAACCCTACTTGTATTCATGCAAATACAGCAATGTTAAAGTTTGAATGCTAAATCTAACTTGGTAATGCTAGTGATCTAATGCTAGTGCTAATATCTGGTCATTTTAATACTGTACGTGTCCTCTATGATGGAAATAAGAGATCAAAAGGCATTAAAGCTAAAGCCTTCTTGTATACATGCAAATACAGCAATGTTAAAGTTTGAATGCTAATGCTAACTTGCTAATGCTAGCGATCTAATGCTAGTGCTAATATCTGATCATTTTCATACTGTACGTGTCCTCTATAATGGAAATCAGAAATCAGATTGCATTAAGGCATAACCCTTCATGGGCATATTAGATTAGAAGGCATTAAAGCTTAACGCTTCTTGTATACATGCATATACAGCAATGTTAAAGTTTCAATGCTAATTCTAACTTGCTAATGCTAGCAATCCAATGTTACTGCTAATATCCTGTCATTTTCATTCTGTACGTGTCCTCTATGATGGAAATAAGAGATCAGATGGCATTAAAGCTTAAGCCTTCTTGTATACATGCAAGTAATGCAATGATAAAGTTTGAATGCTAATTCTAACTTGCTAATGCTAGCGATCTCACGCTATTGCTAATATCTTGTCATTTTCATACTGTATGTGTCCTCTATGATGGAAATAAGAGATCAGATGGCATTAAAGCTTAACGCTTCTTGTATACATGCATATACAGCAATGTTAAAGTTTGAATGCTAAGTCTAACTTGCTAATGTTAGCGATCTAATGCTATTGCTAATATCTTGTCATTTTCATACTGTACGTGTCCACTATGATGGAAATAAGAGATCAGATGGCATTAAAGCATGACTTTTCATCGGCATATTAGATTAGATGACATTAAAGCTTAACCCTTCTTGTACACATGCAAATACAGCAATTTTAAAGTTTGAATGCTAATGCTAACTTGCTAATGCTAGCGATCTAATGATAGTGCTAATATCTGGTCATTTTCATGCTGAACATGTCCTCTATGATGGAAATAAGAGATCAGATCGCATTAAAGAATTACCCTTCATGCGCATATTGGATCAGATGGCATTAAAGCTTAACCCTTCTTGTATACATGCAAATACAGCAATGTTAAAGTTTGAATGCTAATGCTAACTTGCTAATGCTAGCGATCTAATGCTAGTGCTAATATCTGATCATTTTCATACTGTTCGTGTCCTCTATAATGGAAATCAGAAATCAGATAGCATTAAGGCCTAACCCTTCATGGGCATATTAGATTATAAGGCATTAAAGCTTAACGCTTCTTGTATACATGCATATACAGCAATGTTAAAGTTTGAATGCTAATTTTAACTTGCTAATGCTAGCAATCTAATGCTACTGCTAATATCTGGTCATTTTCATACTGTATGTGTCCTCTATGATGGAAATAAGAGGTCAGATTTTCAGCATTAAAGATGGCATTAAAGCCCCTTATTGTATACATGCAAATAATGCAATGTTAAAGTTTGAATGCTAATTCTAACTTGCTAATGCTAGCGATCTAATGCTAAAAGCTAATATCTTGTCATTTTCATACTGTATGTGTCCTCTATGATGGAAATAAGAGATCAGATGGCATTAAAACTTAACCCTTCATTTTTTAGATCACATGCATATACAGCAAATACAAACTTTGAATGCTAATTCTAACATGCTAATGCTAATGCGATCTAATGCTATTGCTAATATCTTGTCATTTTTCGTACTGCTACGTGTCCACTATGATGGAAATAAGAGACCAGATGGCATTAAAGCATGACTTTTCATGGGGCATATTAGATTAGATGGCATTAAAGCTTCCCTTCTTGTATACATGCAAATACAGCAATTTTAAAGTTTGAATGCTAATCTAATGCTACTGGTCATTTTCATTCTGTTTGTGTCTAGATGGAAATAAGAGATGAGATCGATCTTAATGGGCTTAGTGGCTAAAGCTTAACCCTTCTTGTATACATGTCAATTTATCATTGCTGTAGCGATCTAATGCTAGTGCTAATATCTATGATGGGAAATAAAATCAGATGGCATTTAGGCATAACCCTTCATGGGCATATTAGATTAGAAGGCATTAAAGCCCTTCATGCATATACAGCAATCTTAAAAGTTTGAACGCTAATCTAACTTGCTAATGCTATCAATTCTACTGGTCTGGTCATTTTCATACTGTTTGTGTCCTCTATGATGGAAATAAGAGATGAGATGGCATTAAGCATTACCCTTCTTGTATACATGGCAAAAGCTACAGCAATGTTAAAGTTTGAATGCTAATGCTAACTTTACTAATGCTAGCGATCTAATGCTAGTGCTAATATCTGGTCATTTTCATACTGTACGTGTCCTCTATGATGGAAATAAGAGATCAGATCGCATTAAAGCATTACCCTTCATGGGCTAATTGATCACATGGCATTGAAAACCCTTCTTGTATACATGCAAATACAGCAATGTTAAAGTTTGAATGCTAATGGCATAATCTAATGCCATGCTAATATCTGGTCATTTTCCCTCTATGGAAATATGGCATTAAAGCAAACCTTTCATGGGCATAACAATTAGGCCCCTTCATGTCTACATGCAAATACAGCAATGTTAAACTTTCAATGCTTATGCTAACTTGCTAATGCTAGTGATCTAATGCTAGTGCTAATATCTGGTCATTTTCATGCTGAACATGTTCTCTATGATGGAAATAAGAGATCAGATGGCATTAAAGCATAACCGTTCATGGGCATATTATATTTGATGGCATTAAAGCTTAACCCTTCTTGTATACATGTAAATACAGCAATGTTAAAGTTTGAATGCTAATGCTAACTTGCTAATGCTAGCGATCTAATGCTAGTGCTAATATCTGGTCATTTTCATGCTGAACATGTCCACTATGATGGAAATAAGAGATCAGATGGCATTAAAGCATTACCATTCATGGGCATATTGCATCAGATGGCATTAAAGCTTAACCTTTCTTGTATAGATGCAAATACAGCAATGTTAAAGTTTGAATGCTAATGCTAACTTGCTAATGCTAGCGATCTAATGCTAGTGCTAATATCTGGTTATTTTAATGCTGAACATGTCCTGTATGATGGAAATAAGAGATCAGATCGCATTAAAGCATTACCCTTCATGCGCATATTGGATCAGATGGCATTAAACCTTAACCCTTCTTGTATACATGCAAATACAGCAATGTTAAAGTTTGAATGCTAATGCTAACTTGCTAATGCTAGCGATCTAATGCTAGTGCTAATATCTGGTCATTTTCATGCTGAACATGTCCTCTATGATGGAAATAAGAGATCAGATTGCATTAAAGCATAACCTTTCATGGGCATATTATATTAGATGGCATTAAAGCTTAACCCTTCTTGTATACATGCAAATACAGCAATGTTAAAGTTTCAATGCTTATCCTAACTTGCTAATGCTAGCGATCTAATGCTAGTGCTAATATCTGATCATTTTCATACTGTACGTGTCCTCTATAATGGAAATCAGAAATCAGATGGCATTAAGGCATCACCCTTCATGGGCATATTAGATTAGAAGGCATTATAGCTTAACGCTTCTTGTATACATGCATATGCAGCAATGTTAAAGTTTGAATGCTAATTCTAACTTGCTAATGCTAGCAATCTAATGCTACTGCTAATATCTGGTCATTTTCATACTTTATGTGTCCTCTATGATGGAAATAAGAGATCAGATGGCATAAAAGCTTTAGCCTTCTTGTATACATGCAAGTACTGCAATGTTTAAGTTTGAATGCTTATGCTAACTTGATAATGCTAGCGATCTAATGCTATTGCTAATATCTTGTCATTTTCATACTGTACGTGTCCAATATGATGGAAATAAGAGATCAGATGGCATTAAAGCATGACTTTTCATCGGCATATTAGATTAGATGACATTAAAGCTTAACCCTTCTTGTACACATGCAAATACAGCAATTTTAAAGTTTGAATACTAATGCTAACTTGCTAATGCTAGCGATCTAATGCTAGTGCTAATATCTGGTCAATTTCATACTGTACGTCTCCTCTTTGGCCGGAAATAAGAGATCAGATGGCATTAAAGCCTAACCCTTCGTGGGCATTTTAGATTAGATGTCATTAAAGCTCAACCCTTCTTGTATACATGCAAGTACTGCAATGTTTAAGTTTGAATGCTAATGCTAACTTGCTAATGCTAGCGATCTAATGCTAGAGCTAATATCTGGTCATTTTCATACTGTCCGTGTCCTCTATGATGTAAATAAGAGATCAGATGCCTTTAAAGCATAACGCTTCATGGGCATATTAGATTAGATGGCATTAAAGCTTAACCCTTCTTGAATACATGGAAGTACTCCAATGTTTAAGTTTGAATGCTAATGCTAACTTGCTAATGCAAACGATCTAATGCTAGTGCTAATATCTGTTCATTTTCATACTGTATGTGTCTTCTATGATGGAAATAAGAGATGAGATGGCATTAAAGCATAACCCTTCGTGGGCAAATTAGATTAGATAGCATTAAAGCTTAACCCTACTTGTATTCATGCAAATACAGCAATGTTAAAATTTGAATGCTAAATCTAACTTGCTAATGCTAGTGATCTAATGCTAGTGCTAATATCTGGTCATTTTCATACTGTACGTGTCCTCTATGATGGATATAAGAGATCAAATGCCATTAAAGCTAAAGCCTTCTTGTATAAATGCAAGTACTGCAATGTTTAAGTTTGAATTCTAATGCTAACTTGCTAATGCTAGCGATCTAATGCTAGTGCTAATATCTGGTCATTTTCATACTGTACGTGTCCTCTATGATGGAAATAAGAGATCAGATAGCATTAAAGCATTACCCTTCATGGGCTTATTGGATCACATGGCATTAAAGCTTAACCCTTCTTGTATATATGCAAATACAGCAATGTTAAAGTTTGAATGCTAATGCTAACTTGCTAATGCTAGCCATCTAATGCTAGTGCTAATATCTGATCATTTTCATGCTGAACATGTCCTCTATGATGGAAATAAGAGATCAGATGGCATTAAAGCAAAATTCTTCATGGGCATATTAGATTAGATGGCAATGAAGCTTAACACTTCTTGTATACATGCAAGTCCTGCAATGTTTAAGTTTGAATGCTAATGCTAACTTGCTGATGCTAACGATCTAATGCTAGTGCTAATATCTGGTCATTTTTTATACTGTACGTGTCCTCTATGATGGAAATAAGAGATCAGATGGCATTAAAGCATAACCTTTCATGGGCATATTATATTAAATGGCATTAAAGCTTAACCCTTCTTGTATATATGAAAATACTGCAATGTTAAAGTTTGAATGCTTATGCTAACTTGCTAATGCTAGCGATCTAATGCTAGTGCTAATATCTGATCATTTTCATACTGTACGTGTCCTCTATGATGGAAATAAGACATCAGATGGCATTAAAGCAAAATTCTTCTTGGGCATATTAGCTTAGATGGCATTAAAGCTTACCCCTTCTTGTATACATGCAAGTACTGCAATGTTTAAGTTTGAATGCTAATGCTAACTTACTAATGCTAACGATCTAATGCTAGTGCTAATATCTGGTCATTTTCATACTGTACGTGTCTTCTATGATGGAAATAAGAGATGAGATGGCATTAAAGCATAACCCTTAGAGGGCAAATTAGATTAGATAGCATTAAAGCTTAACCCTACTTGTATTCATGCAAATACAGCAATGTTAAAGTTTGAATGCTAAATCTAACTTGCTAATGCTAGTGATCTAATGCTAGTGCTAATATCTGGTCATTTTCATACTGTACGTGTCCTCTATGATGGAAATAAGCGATCAAATGGCATTAAAGCTAAAGCCTTCTTGTATACATGCAAGTACTGCAATGTTTAAGTTTGAATGCTAATGCTAACTTGCTAATCCTAGCGATCTAATGCTAGTGCTAATATCTGGTTATTTTCATACTGTACGTGTCCTCTATGATGGAAATAAGAAATCAGATCGCATTAAAGCATTACCCTTCATGGGCTTATTGGATCACATGGCATTAAAGCTTAACCCTTCCTGTATACATGCAAATACAGTAATGTTAAAGTTTGAATGCTAATGCTAACTTGTTAATGCTAGCGATCGAATGCTAGTGCTAATATCTGATCATTTTCATGCTGAACATGTCCTCTATGATGGAAATAAGAGATCAGATGGCATTAAAGCAAAACCTTTCGCAAAACCTTTTGTCTACATGCAAATACAGCAATGTTAAACTTTCAATGCTTATGCCAACTTGCTAATGCATTAATGCTAGTGCTAATATCTGGTCATTTTCATGCTGAACATGTCCTATGATGGAAATAAGAGATCATGGCATTAAAGCATTACCTTTCATGGGCATATTGGATCAGATGGCATTAAAGCTTAACCCTTCTTGTTTACATGCAAATACAGCAATTTAAATTTGAATGCTAAGGCAACTTGCTAATGCTAGCGATCTAATGCTAGTGCTAATATCTGGTCATTTTCATGCTGAACATGTCCACTATGATGGAAATAAGAGATCAGATGGCATTAAAGCATTACCTTTCATGGGCATATTGGATCAGATGGCATTAAAGCTTAACCCTTCTTGTATACATGCAAATACAGCAATGTTAAAGTTTGAATGCTAATGCTAACTTGCTAATGCTAGCGATCTAATGCTTTTCATGTGAACATGTCACTATGATATCTGGTCATTTTTCATGATGATCACATGTCCTTTTCTTGTATGAAATGGAAATAAAGAATCTAATGCAGATAATCTAATGCTAGTGCATTAAATGCCTGTATGATGGAAATAAGAGATCAGATTGCATCATGCCCTTCATGGGCATATTGGATCAGATGGCATTAAAAGCAACCCTTCTTGTCTACATGCAAATACAGCAATGTTAAAGTTTGAATGCTAATGCTAACTTGCTAATGCTAGCGATCTAATGCTAGTGCTAATTTCTGGTTATTTTCATGCTGAACATGTCCACTACGATGGAAATTAAGAGATCAGATGACATTAAAGCATTACCATTCATGGGCATATTGCATCAGATGGCATTAAACCTTAACCCTTCTTGTATACATGCAAATACAGCAATGTTTATGTTTGAATGCTAATGCTAACGATCTGATGCTAGTGCTAATATCTGGTCATTTTTTATACTGTACGTGTCCTCTATGATGGAAATAAGACATCAGATGGCATTAAAGCAAAATCCTTCATGCGCATATTAGATTAGATGGCATTAAAGCTTACCCCTTCTTGTATACATGTAAGTACTGCAATGTTTAAGTTTGAATGCTAATGCTAACTTGCTAATGCTAGCGATCTAATGCTTGTGCTAATATCTGGTCATTTTCATACTGTTTGTGTCCGTTATGATGGAAATAAGAGATCAGATGGAATTAAAGCATAACCTTTCGTGGGCATATTATATTAAATGGCATTAAAGCTTAACCCTTCTTGTATATATGAAAATACTGCAATGTTAAAGTTTGAATGCTAATGCTAACTTGCTAATGCTAACGATCTAATGCTAGTGCTAATATCTGGTCATTTTCATACTGTACGTGTCTTCTATGATGGAAATAAGAGATGAGATGGCAATAAAGCATAACCCTTCGTGGGCAAATTAGATTAGATAGCATTAAAGCTTAACCCTACTTGTATTCATGCAAATACAGCAATGTTAAAGTTTGAATGCTAAATCTAACTTGCTAATTCTAGTGATCTAATGCTAGTGCTAATACCTGGTCATTTTCATACTGTACGTGTCTTCTATGATGGAAATAAGAGATCAAATGGCATTAAATCTAAAGCCTTCTTGTATACATGCAAGTACTGCAGGGTTTAAGTTTGAATGCTCATGCTAACTTGCTAATGCTAGCGATCAAATGCTAGGGCTAATATCTGCTCATTTTCATGCTGAACATGTCCTCTATGATGGAAATATGAGATCAGATTGCATTAAAGCATAACCTTTCATGGGCATATTATATTAGATGGCATTAAAGCTTAACCCTTCTTGTATACATGCAAATACAGCAATGTTAAAGTTTGAATGCTAATGCTAACTTGCTAATGCTAGCGATCTAATGCTAGTGCTAATATCTGGTCATTTTCATGCTGAACATGTCCACTATGATGGAAATAAGAGATCAGATGGCATTAACGCATTACCTTTCATGGGCATATTGGATCAGATGGCATTAAAGCTTAACCCTTCTTGTATACATGCAAATACAGCAATGTTAAAGTTTGAATGCTAATGCTAACTTGCTAATTCTAGCGATCTAATGCTAGTGCTAATATCTGGTCATTTTCATGATGAACATGTCCTGTATGATGGAAATAAGAGATCAGATTGCATTAAAGCATAACCTTTCATGGGCATATTATATTAGATGGCATTAAAGCTTAACCCTTCTTGTATACATGCAAATACAGCAAGGTTAAAGTTTCAATGCTTATCCTAACTTGCTAATGCTATGGATCTAATGCTTGTGCTAATATCTGGTCATTTTCATTCTGTAAGTGTCCTCTATGATGGAAATAAGAGATCAGATGGCATTAAAGCATTACTTTTCATCGGCATATTAGATTAGATGACATTAAAGCTTAACCCTGCTCGTACACATGCAAATACAGCAATTTTAAAGTTTGAATGCTAATGCTAACTTGCTAATGCTAGCGATCTAATGCTAGTGCTAATATCTGGTCAATTTCATACTGTACGTCTCCTCTTTGACGGAAATAAGAGATCAGATGGCATTAAAGCCTAACCCTTCGTGGGCATTTTAGATTAGATGGCTTTAAAGCTCAACCCTTCTTGTATACATGCAAGTACTGCAATGTTTAAGTTTGAATGTTAATGCTAACTTGCTAATGCTAGCGATCTAATGCTAGTGCTAATATCTGGTCATTTTCATACTGTACGTGTCCTCTATGATGGAAATAAGCGATCAGATCGCCTTAAAGCATTACCCTTCATGGGCTTATTGGATCACATGGCATTAAAGCTTAAGCCTTCTTGTATACATGCAAATACAGCAATGTTTAAGTTTGAATGCTAATGCTAACTTGCTAATGCTAACGATCTAATGCTAGTGCTAATATCTGGTCATTTTCATACTGTATGTGTCCTCCATGATGGAAATAAGAGATCAGATGGCATTTAAGCATAACCTTTCTTGGGCATATTATATTAAATGGCATTAAAGCTTAACCCTTCTTGTAAATATGCAAATACTGCAATGTTAAAGTTTGAATGCTTATGCTAACTTGCTCATGTTAGCAATCTAATGCTTGTGCTAATATCTGGTCATTTTCATACTGTACGTGTCCTCGATGATGGAAATAAGAGATCAGATGGCGTTCAAGCTTAAGCCTTCTTGTATACATGCAAGTACTGCAATCTTTAAGTTTGAATGCTAATGCTAACTTGCTAATGCTAGCGATCTAATGCAAGTGCTAATAACTGGTCATTTTCATACAGTGCGGTCCTCCATGATGGAAATAAGAGATCAGATGGCATCAAAGAATAACCTTTCGTGGGCATATTATATTAAATGGCATTAAAGATTAACACTTCTTGTATATATGCAAATACAGCAATGTTAAAGTTTGAATGCTTATGCTAACTTGCTACTGCTTGCGATCTAATGCTAGTGCAAATATCTGATCATTTTCATACTGTACGTGTCCTCTATAATGGAATTCAGAGATCAGATGGCATTAAGGCATAACCCTTCATTGGCATATTAGATTAGATGGCATTAAAGCTTAACGCTTCTTGTATAGATGCAAATACAGCAATGTTAAAGTTTGAATGCTAATGCTAACTTGCTAATGCTAACGATCTAATGCTAGTGCTAATATCTGGTCATTTTCATACTGTACGTGTCTTCTATGATGGAAATAAGAGATGAGATGGCAATAAAGCATAACCCTTCGTGGGCAAATTAGATTAGATAGCATTAAAGCTTAACCCTACTTGTATTCATGCAAATACAGCAATGTTAAAGTTTGAATGCTAAATCTAACTTTACTAATTCTAGTGATCTAATGCTAGTGCTAATACCTGGTCATTTTCATACTGAACATGTCTTCTATGATGGAAATAAGATCAGATCATTAAAGCATGGCATTTGGAAATGGCATTAAACCTTAACTTCTTGTATACATGCAAATACAGCATTGTTAAAGTTTGAATGCTAATGCTAACTTGCTAATGCTAGCGATCAAATGCTAGGGCTAATATCTGGTCATTTCATGCTGAACATGTCCTCTCTGATGGAAATATGAGATCAGATTCCATTAAAGCATAACCTTTCATGGGCATATTATATTAGATGGCATTAAAGCTTAACCCTTCTTGTATACATGCAAATACAGCAATGTTAAAGTTTGAATGCTAATGCTAACTTGCTAATGCTAGCGATCTAATGCTAGTGCTAATATCTGGTCATTTTCATGCTGAACATGTCCACTATGATGGAAATAAGAGATCAGATGGCATTAACGCATTACCTTTCATGGGCATATTGGATCAGATGGCATTAAAGCTTAACCCTTCTTGTATACATGCAAATACATCAATGTTAAAGTTTGAATGCTAATGCTAACTTGCTAATTCTAGCGATCTAATGCTAGTGCTAATATCTGGTCATTTTCATGATGAACATGTCCTGTATGATGGAAATAAAGATCAGATTGCATTAAAACATAACCTTTCATGGGCATATTATATTAGATGGCATTAAACCTTAACCCTTCTTGTATACATGCAAATACAGCAAGGTTAAAGTTTGAATACTCATCCTAACTTGCTAATGCTATGGATCTAATGCTTGTGCTAATATCTGGTCATTTTTCATTCTGTAAGTGTCCTCTATGATGGAAATAAGAATCAGATGGCATTAAAGCATTACTTTTCATCGGCATATTAGATTAGATGACATTAAAGCTTAACCCTGCTCGTACACATGCAAATACAGCAATTTTTAAAGTTTGAATGCTAATGCTAACTTGCTAATGCTAGCGATCTAATGCTAGTGCTAATATCTGGTCAATTTTACATACTGTCATTTTAGATTAGATGGCTCTTTGACGCAAGAAATAAGAATGATCTAGATGGCATTAAGCATTAACCCATTCGTGTCCTCTGGCATTTTAGATTAGATGGCATTAAAGCTCAACCTTCTTGTATACATGCAAATACAGCAATGTTTAAGTTTGAATGTTAATGCTAACTTTGCTAATGCTAGCGATCTAATGCTAGTGCTAATATCTGGTCATTTTCATACTGTATGTGTCTCTCCATGATGGAAATAAGAGATCAGATGGCATTTAAAGCATTACCCTTCATGGGCATATTATATTAAATGGCATTAAAGCTTAACCCTTCTTGTATACATGCAAATACTGCAATGTTTAAGTTTGAATGCTTATGCTAACTTCTAATGCTAGTGCTAATATCTGGTCATTTTCATATCTAATGCTAGAGATGATGGCATTTAATATCTGGTCATTTTATTAAATGGCATTAAAGCTTCTTGTAAATATGCAAATGTGTTAAAGTTTGAATGCTCTAACTTTTGTCATGTTAGCAATCTAATAATGATATCTGGTCATTTTCATACTAATGATGGAAATAAGATCACATGGCGTTCAAGCTTAAGCCTTCTTGTATACATGCAAATACTGCAATCTTTAAGTTTGAATGCTAATGCTAACTTGCTAATACTAGCGATCTAATGCAAGTGCTAATAACTGGTCATTTTCATACAGTACGTGTCCTCCATGATGGAAATATAAGAGATCAGATGGCATCAAAGAATAACCTTTCATGGGCATATTGGATATTAAATGGCATTAAAGATTAACCCTTCTTGTATATATGCAAATACAGCAATGTTAAAGTTTGAATACTTATGCTAACTTGCTACTGCTTGCGATCTAATGCTAGTGCAAATATCTGATCATTTTCATACTGTGCGTGTCCTCTATAATGGAATTCAGAGATCAGATGGCATTAAAAGCATAACCCTTCATTGGCATATTAGATTAGATGGCATTAAAAACGCGCTTCTTGTATAGATGCAAATACAGCAATGTTAAAGTTTGAATGCTAATGCTAACTTGCTAATGCTAACGATCTAATGCTAGTGCTAATATCTGGTCATTTTCATACTGTCGTGTCTTCTATGATGGAAATAAGAGATGAGATGGCAATAAAAGCATAACCCTTCGTGGGCAAATTAGATTAGATAGCATTAAAGCCCCTACTTGTATTCATGCAAATACAGCAATGTTAAAGTTTGAATGCTAAATCTAACTTTAACTAATGCTAGTGATCTAATGCTAGTGCTAATACCTGGTCATTTTCATGCTGAACATGTCATGATGGAAATACAGATCAGATGCATTCAAAGCATTAAATGTTTGGATCATGGCATTAAACCTTAACCCTTCTTGTATACATGCAAATACAGCATTGTTAAACTTTGAATACTAATGCTAACTTGCTAATGCTAGCGATCAAATGCTATTGCTAATATCTGGTCATAGTCATGCTGAACATGTCCTCTATGATGGAAATATGAGATCAGATTCCATTAAAGCATAACCTTTCATGGGCATATTATATTAGATGGCATTAAAGCTTAACCCTTCTTGTATACATGCAAATACAGCAATGTTAAAGTTTGAATGCTAATGCTAACTTGCTAATGCTAGCGATCTAATGCTAGTGCTAATATCTGGTCATTTTCATGCTGAACATGTCACTATGATGGAAATAAGAGATCAGATGGCATTAAAGCATTACCTTTTCATGGGCATATTGGATCAGATGGCATTAAAGCTTAACCCTTCTTGTATACATGCAAATACATCAATGTTAAAGTTTGAATGCTAATGCTAACTTGCTAATTCTAGCGATCTAATGCTAGTGCTAATATCTGGTCATTTTCATGATGAACATGTCCTGTATGATGGAAATAAGAGATCAGATCGCATTAAAGCATTACCCTTCATGCGCATATTGGATCAGATGGCATTAAACCTTAACCCTTCTTGTATTCATGCAAATACAGCAATGTTAAAGTTTGAATACTAATGCTAACTTGCTAATGCTAACGATCAAAAGCTAGTGCTAATATCTGGTCATTTTCATCCTGAACATGTCCTCTATGATGGAAATAAGAGATCAGATTGCATTAAAGCATAACCTTTCATGGGCATATTATATTAGATGGCATGACAGCTTAACCCTTCTTGTATACATGCAAATACAGCAATGTTAAAAGTTTCAATGCTTATCCTAACTTGCTAATGCTATGGATCTAATGCTTCTGCTAATATCTGGTCATTTTCATTCTGTAAGTGTCCTCTATGATTGAAATAAGATATCAGATGGCATTAAAGCATTACTTTTCATCGGCATATTAGATTAGATGACATTAAAGCTTAACCCTGCTTGTACCCATGCAAATACAGCAATTTTAAAGTTTGAATGCTAATGCTAACTTGCTAATGCTAGCGATCTAATGCTAGTGCTAATATCTGGTCAATTTCATACTGTCGTCTCTAAAATAAGAGATCAGATGGCATTAAAGCCCTAACCCTCTGGTTTTAGATTAGATGGCAAACTCAACCCTTCTTGTATACATGCCTGCAATGTTTAAGTTTGAATGTTAATGCTAACTTGCTAATGCTAGATCTAATGCTAGTTAATATCTGGTCATTTTCATACTGTGCCCTCTATGATGGAAATAAGCATCAGATTTAAAAGCATTACCCTTCATGGGCTTATTGGAAATGGCATTAAAGCAACCCTTCTTGTATACATGCAAATACAGCAATGTTTAAGTTTGAATGTTAATGCTAACTTGCTAATGCTAACGATCTAATGCTAGTGCTAATATCTGGTCATTTCATACTGTATGTGTCCTCCATGATGGAAATAAGAGATCAGATGGCATTAAAGCATAACCTTTCTTGGGCATATTATATTAAATGGCATTAAAGCTTAACCCTTCTTGTAAATATGCAAATACTGCAATGTTAAAGTTTGAATGCTTATGCTAACTTGCTAATGCTAGCAATCTAATGCTTGTGCTAATATCTGGTCATTTTCATTCTGTAAGTGTCCTCTTTGATGGAAATAAGAGATCAGATGGCATTAAAGCATTAACCTTTCGTGGGCATATTATATTAAATGGCATTAAAGCTTAACCCTTCTTGTATATATGAAAATACTGCAATGTTAAAGTTTGAATGCTAATGCTAACTTGCTAATGCTAACGATCTAATGCTAGTGCTAATATCTGGTCATTTTCATACTGTACGTGTCTTCTATGATGGAAATAGGAGATGAGATGGCAATAAAGCATAACCCTTCGTGGGCAAATTAGATTAGATAGCATTAAAGCTTAACCCTACTTGTATTCATGCAAATACAGCAATGTTAAAGTTTGAATGCTAATCTAACTTGCTTTTCATGCTAGTGATCTAATGCTAGTGCTAATACCTGGTCATTTTCATACTGTACCCTCTCTATGATGGAAATAAGAGATCAAATGGCATTAAATCTAAAGCCTTCTTGTATACATGCAAGTACTGCAATGTTTAAGTTTGAATGCTCATGCTAACTTGCTAATGCTAGCGATCAAATGCTAGTGCTAATATCTGGTCATTTTCATGCTGAACATGTCCTCTATGATGGAAATATGAGATCAGATCGCATTAAAGCATTACCCTTCATGCGCATATTGGATCAGATGGCATTAAACCTTAACCCTTCTTGTATACATGCAAATACAGCAATGTTAAAGTTTGAATACTAATGCTAACTTGCTAATGCTAGCAATCAAATGCTATTGCTAATATCTGGTCATAGTCATGCTGAACATGTCCTCTATGATGGAAATATGAGATCAGATTGCATTAAAGCATAACCTTTCATGGGCATATTATATTAGATGGCATTAAAGCTTAACCCTTCTTGTATACATGCAAATACAGCAATGTTAAAGTTTGAATGCTAATGCTAACTTGCTAATGCTAGCGATCTAATGCTAGTGCTAATATCTGGTCATTTTCAAACTGAACATGTCCACTATGATGGAAATAAGAGATCAGATGGCATTAACGCATTACCTTTCATGGGCATATTGGATCAGATGGCATTCAAGCTTAACCCTTCTTGTATACATGCAACTACAGCAATGTTAAAGTTTGAATGCTAAAGCTAACTTGCTAATTCTAGCGATCTAATGCTAGTGCTAATATCTGGTCATTTTCATGATGAACATGTCCTGTATGATGGAAATAAGAGATCAGATCGCATTAAAGCATTACCCTTCATGCGCATATTGGATCAGATGGCATTAAACCTTAACCCTTCTTGTATACATGCAAATACAGCAATGTTAAAGTTTCAATGCTTATCCTAACTTGCTAATGCTATGGATCTAATGCTTGTGCTATTATCTGGTCATTTTCATTCTGTAAGTGTCCTCTATGATGGAAATAAGAGATCAGATGGCATTAAAGCATTACTTTTCATCGGAATATTAGATTAGATGACATTAAAGCTTAACCCTGCTTGTACACATGCAAATACAGCAATTTTAAAGTTTGAATGCTAATGCTAACTTGCTAATGCTAGCGATCTAATGCTAGTGCTAATATCTGGTCAATTTCATACTGTACGTCTCCTCTTTGGCGGAAATAAGAGATCAGATGGCATTAAAAGCCTAACCCTTCCGTGGGCATTTTTTAGATTAGATGGCTTTAAAGCTCAACCCTTCTTGTATACATGCAAGTACTGCAATGTTTAAGTTTGAATGTTAATGCTAACTTGCTAATGCTAGCGATCTAATGCTAGTGCTAATTTCTGGTCATTTTCATACTGTACGTGTCCTCTATGATGGAAATAAGAGATCAGATCGCCTTAAAGCATTACCCTTCATGGGCTTATTGGATCACATGGCATTAAAGCTTAACCCTTCTTGTATACATGCAAATACAGCAATGTTTAAGTTTGAATGCTAATGCTAACTTGCTAATGCTAACGATCTAATGCTAGTGCTAATATCTGGTCATTTTCATACTGTATGTGTCCTCCATGATGGAAATAAGAGATCAGATGGCATTAAAAGCATAACCTTTCTTGGGCATATTATATTAAATGGCATTAAAGCTTAACCCTTCTTGTAAATATGCAAATACTGCAATGTTAAAGTTTGAATGCTTATGCTAACTTGCTCATGTTAGCAATCTAATGCTTGTGCTAATATCTGGTCATTTTCATACTGTACGTGTCCTCGATGATGGAAATAAGAGATCAGATGGCGTTCAAGCTTAAGCCTTCTTGTATACATGCAAGTACTGCAATCTTTAAGTTTGAATGCTAATGCTAACTTGCTAATGCTAGCGATCTAATGCAAGTGCTAATAACTGGTCATTTTTTCATACAGTGCGTGTCCTCCATGATGGAAATAAGAATCAGATGGCATCAAAGATAACCTTTCGTGGGCATATTATATTAAATGGCATTAAAGATTAACACTTCTTGTATATATGCAAATACAGCAATGTTAAAGTTTGAATGCTTATGCTAACTTGCTACTGCTTGCGATCTAATGCTAGTGCAAATATCTGATCATTTTCATACTTTACGTGTCCTCTATAATGGAAATCAGACATCAGATGGTATTAAGGCATAACCCTTCATTGGCATATTAGATTAGATGGCATTAAAGCTTAACGCTTCTTGTATAGATGCAAATACAGCAATGTTAAAGTTTGAATGCTAATGCTAACTTGCTAATGCTACCGATCAAATGCTAGTGCTAATATCTGGTCATTTTCATACAGTAAGTGTCCTCTCTGATGGATATAAGAGATCACATGCCATTAAAGCTAAAGCCTTCTTGAATACATGCATGTAGTGCAATGTTTAAGTTTGAATGCTAATGCTAACTTGCTAATGCTAGCGATCTAATGCTAGTTCTAATATCTGGTCATTTTCATACTGTACGTGTCCTCTATTATGGAAATAAAGATCAGATCGCATTAAAAATCTTGGTCATATTACCCTTCATGGGCTTATTTGATCACATGGCATTAAAGCATAACCCTTCTTGTATACATGCAAATACAGCAATGTTAAAGTTTGAATGCTAATGCTAACTTGCTAATGCTAGCGATCTAATGCTAGTGCTAATATCTGATCATTTTCATGCTGAACATGTCCTCTATGATGGAAATAAGAGATCAGATGGCATTAAAGCAAAATTCTTCATGGACATATAAGATTAGATGGCATTAAAGCTTAACACTTCTTGTATACATGCAAGTCCTGCAATGTTTAAGTTTGAATGCTAATGCTAACTTGCTAATGCTAACGATCTGATGCTAGTGCTAATATCTGGTCATTTTTTATACTGTACGTGTCCTCTATGATGGAAATAAGACATCAGATGGCATTAAAGGAAAAACCTTCATGGGCATATTAGATTAGATGGCATTAAAGCTTACCCCTTCTTGTATACATGCAAGTACTGCAATGTTTAAGTTTGAATTCTAATGCTATCTTGCTAATGCTAGCGATCTAATGCTTGTGCTAATATCTGGTCATTTTCATACTGTATGTGTCCGGTATGATGGAAATATGAGATCAGATGGCATTAAAGCATAACCTTTTGTGGGCATATTATATTTAATGGCATTAAAGCTTAACCCTTCTTGTATATATGCAAATACTGCAATGTTAAAGTTTGAATGCTTATGCTAACTTGCTAATGCTAGGGATCTAATGCTAGTGCTAATATCTGATCATTTTCATACTGTACGTGTCCTCGATCATGGAAATAAGGGATCAGATGGCGTTAAAGCTTAAGCCTTCTTGTATACATGCAAGGACTGCAATCTTTAAGTTTGAATGCTAATGCTAACTTGCTAATGCTAGCGATCTAATGCAAGTGCTAATAACTGGTCATTTTCATACAGTACGTGTCCTCCATGATGGAAATAAGAGATCAGATGGCATTAAAGCATAACCTTTCTCGGGCATATTATATTAAATGGCATTAAAGCTTAACCCTTCTTGTAAGTATGCAAATACTGCAATGATAAAGTTTCAATGCTTATGCTAACTTGCTCATGCTAGCAATCTAATGCTTGTCCTAATATCTGGTCATTTTCATACTGTACGTGTCCTCGATGATGGAAATAAGAGATCAGATGGCGTTCAAGCTTAAGCCTTCTTGTATACATTCAAATACAGCAATGTTCAAGTTTGAATGCTAATGCTAACTTGCTAATGCTAGCGATCTAATGCTAGTGCTAATATCTGGTCATTTTCATACTGTACGTGTCCTATGATGAAATAAAGAAATAAGAGATCCCTTCATAGGCTTATTTGATCACATGGCATTAAAAGCAACCCTTCTTGTATACATGCAAATACATGTTTAAGTTTGAATGCTAATGCTAACTTGCTAATGCTAGCGATCTAATGCATTAATATCTGGTCATTTTCATACTGTATGTGTCCGTTATTGATGGAAATAAGAATCAGATGGCATTAAAAAGCATAACCTTTAAATGGGCATATTATATTAAATGGCATTAAAGCTTAACCCTTCTTGTAATGCAAATACTGCAATGTTAAAAAAAGTTTGAATGCTTATGCTAATGCTTCTAATGCTAGCTATTTTTCATTCTGTAATGCTTGTGCTAATATCTGGTCATTTTCATTCTTGTATATATGAAAATACTGCAATGTTAAAGTTTGAATGCTTATGCTAACTTGAAATAAATGCTAGTCTAGTCCTCTAATGATGGGCATATTATATTAAATGAAATAAGACATCAGATGGCATTAAAAATATCTGCAAAACCCTTCAAATGGGCATATTATATTAGATGGCATTAAAAATGGCTTACCCCCTTCTTGTATACATGCAAATACTGCAATGTTTAAGTTTGAATGCTAATGCTAATCTTGCTGCTAATATCTGCTAGTGATCTAATGGAATTAAGACTCAGTGGCTAATATCTGGTCATTTTCATACTGTAAGTTTGTCCTCTATGATGGAAATAAGAGATCAGAAATAAGAGCATCAAAAAGCATTACCCTTCATGGGCTTATTGGATCACATGGCATTAAAGCTTAACCCTTCCTGTATAGATGCAAATACAGCAATGTTAAAGTTTGAATGCTAATGCTAACTTGCTATTGCTAGCGATCGAATGCTAGTGCTAATATCTGATCATTTTCATGCTGAACATGTCCTCTATGATGGAAATAAGAGATCAGATGGCATTAAAGCAAAACCTTTCATGGGCATATTATATTAGATGGCATTAAAGCTTAACCCTTCTTGTCTACATGCAAATACAGCAATGTTAATCTTTCAATGCTTATGCTAACTTGCTAATGCTAGCGATCTAATGCTGGTGCTAATATCTGGTCATTTTCATGCGGAACATGTCCTCTATGATGGAAATAAGAGATTAGATGGCATCAAAGCATAACCTTTCATGGGCATATTATATTAGATGGCATTAAAGCTTAACCCTCATTGTATACATGCAAATACAGCAATGTTAAAGTTTGAATGCTAATGCTAACTTGCTAATGCTAGCGATCTAATGCTAGTGCTAATATCTGGTCATTTTCATGCTGAACATGTCCACTATGATGGAAATAAGAGATCAGATGGCATTAAAGCATTACCTTTCATGGGCATATTGGATCAGATGGCATTAAAGCTTAACCCTTCTTGTATACATGCAAATACAGCAATGTTAAAGTTTGAATGCTAATGCTAACTTGCTAATGCTAGCGATCAAATGCTAGTGCTAATATCTGGTCATTTTCATGCTGAACATGTCTCTATGATGGAAATAAGAGATCAGATTGCATTAAAAGCATAACCTTTCATGGGCATATTATATTAGATGGCATTAAAAAACAACCCTTCTTGTATACATGCAAATACAGCAATGTTAAAGTTTGAATGCTAATGCTAACTTGCTAATGCTAGCGATCTAATGCTAGTGCTCATATCTGGTCATTTTCATGCTGAACATGTCCACTATGATGGAAATAAGAGATCAGATGGCATTAAAGCATTACCTTTCATGGGCATATTGGATCAGATGGCATTAAAGCTTAACCCTTCCTTTTATACATGCAAATACAGCAATGTTAAAGTTTGAATGCTAATGCTAACTTGCTAATGCTAGCGATCTAATGCTAGTGCTAATATCTGGTCATTTTCATGATGAACATGTCCTGTATGATGGACATAAGAGATCAGATGGCATTAAAGCATTACCTTTCATGGGCATATTGGATCAGACGGCATTAAAGCTTAACCCTTCCTTTTATACATGCAAATACTGCAATGTTAAAGTTTGAATGCTTAAGCTAACTTGCTCATGTTAGCAATCTAATGCTTGTGCTAATATCTGGTCATTTTCATACTGTACGTGTCCTCGATGATGGAAATAAGAGATCAGATGGCGTTCAAGCTTAAGCCTTCTTGTATACATGCAAGTACTGCAATCTTTAAGTTTGAATGCTAATGCTAACTTGCTAATGCTAGCGATCTAATGCAAGTGCTAATAACTGGTCATTTTCATACAGTACGTGTCCTCCATGATGGAAATAAGAGATCAGATGGCATCAAAGAATAACCTTTCGTGGGCATATTATATTAAATGGCATTAAAGATTAACACTTCTTGTATATATGCAAATACAGCAATGTTAAAGTTTGAATGCTCATGCTAACTTGCTACTGCTTGCGATCTAATGCTAGTGCAAATATCTGATCATTTTCTTACTGTACCTGTCCTCTATAATGGAAATCAGAGATCAGATGGCATTAAGGCATAACCCTTCATTGGCATATTAGATTAGATGGCATTAAAGCTTAACGCTTCTTGTATAGATGCAAATACAGCAATGTTAAAGTTTGAATGCTAATGCTAACTTGCTAATGCTAACGATCTAATGCTAGTGCTAATATCTGGTCATTTTCATACTGTACGTGTCTTCTATGATGGAAATAAGAGATGAGATGGCAATAAAGCATAACCCTTCGTGGGCAAATTAGATTAGATAGCATTAAAGCTTAACCCTACTTGTATTCATGTAAATACAGCAATGTTAAAGTTTGAATGCTAAATCTAACTTGCTAATGCTAGTGATCTAATGCTAGTGCTAATACCTGGTCATTTTCATACTGTACGTGTCCTCTATGATGGAAATAAGAGATCAAATGG
Source organism: Gymnothorax javanicus (assembly GCA_029692085.1). NCBI lineage: Eukaryota > Metazoa > Chordata > Actinopteri > Anguilliformes > Muraenidae > Gymnothorax > Gymnothorax javanicus. The sequence goes on from CM056202.1 coordinate 104,496,720, forward strand.
CATTAAATCTAAAGCCTTCTTGTATACATGCAAGTACTGCAATGTTTAAGTTTGAATGCTCATGCTAACTTGCTAATGCTAGCGATCAAATGCTAGTGCTAATATCTGGTCATTTTCATGCTGAACATGTCCTCTATGATGGAAATATGAGATCAGATCGCATTAAAGCATTACCCTTCATGGGCATATTGGATCAGATGGCATTAAACCTTAACCCTTCTTGTATACATGCAAATACAGCAATGTTAAAGTTTGAATACTAATGCTAACTTGCTAATGCTAGCGATCAAATGCTATTGCTAATATCTGGTCATAGTCATGCTGAACATGTCCTCTATGATGGAAATATGAGATCAGATTGCATTAAAGCATAACCTTTCATGGGCATATTATATTAGATGGCATTAAAGCTTAACCCTTCTTGTATACATGCAAATACAGCAATGTTAAAGTTTGAATGCTAATGCTAACTTGCTAATGCTAGCGATCTAATGCTAGTGCTAATATCTGGTCATTTTCATGCTGAACATGTCCACTATGATGGAAATAAGAGATCAGATGGCATTAACGCATTACCTTTCATTGGCATATTGGATCAGATGGCATTTAAGCTTAACCCTTCTTGTATACATGCAAATACAGCAATGTTAAAGTTTGAATGCTAATGCTAACATGCTAATTCTAGCAATCTAATGCTAGTGCTAATATCTGGTCATTTTCATGATGAACATGTCCTGTATGATGGAAATAAGAGATCAGATCGCATTAAAGCATCACCCTTCATGCGCATATTGGATCAGATGGCATTAAACCTTAACCCTTCTTGTATTCATGCAAATACAGCAATGTTAAAGTTTGAATACTAATGCTAACTTGCTAATGCTAACGATCAAAAGCTAGTGCTAATATCTGGTCATTTTCATCCTGAACATGTCCTCTATGATGGAAATAAGAGATCAGATTGCATTAAAGCATAACCTTTCATGGGCATATTATATTAGATGGCAATAAAGCTTAACCCTTCTTGTATACATGCAAATACAGCAATGTTAAAGTTTCAATGCTTATCCTAACTTGCTAATGCTATGGATCTAATGCTTGTGCTAATATCTGGTCATTTTCATTCTGTAAGTGTCCTCTATGATGGAAATAAGAGATCAGATGGCATTAAAGCATTACTTTTCATCGGCATATTAGATTAGATGACATTAAAGCTTAACCCTGCTTGTACACATGCAAATACAGCAATTTTAAAGTTTGAATGCTAATGCTAACTTGCTAATGCTAGCGATCTAATGCTAGTGCTAAAATCTGGTCAATTTCATACTGTACGTCTCCTCTTTGACGGAAATAAGAGATCAGATGGCATTAAAGCCTAACCCTTCGTGGGCATTTTAGATTAGATGGCTTTAAAGCTCAACCCTTCTTGTATACATGCAAGTACTGCAATGTTTAAGTTTGAATGTTAATGCTAACTTGCTAATGCTAGCGATCTAATGCTAGTGCTAATATCTGGTCATTTTCATACTGTACGTGTCCTCTATGATGGAAATAAGAGATCAGATCGCCTTAAAGCATTACCCTTCATGGGCTTATTGGATCACATGGCATTAAAGCTTAACCCTTCTTGTATACATGCAAATACAGCAATGTTTAAGTTTGAATGCTAATGCTAACTTGCTAATGCTAACGATCTAATGCTAGTGCTAATATCTGGTCATTTTCATACTGTATGTGTCCTCCATGATGGAAATAAGAGATCAGATGGCATTAAAGCATAACCTTTCTTGGGCATATTATATTAAATGGCATTAAAGCTTAACCCTTCTTGTAAATATGCAAATACTGCAATGTTAAAGTTTGAATGCTTATGCTAACTTGCTCATGTTAGCAATCTAATGCTTGTGCTAATATCTGGTCATTTTCATACTGTACGTGTCCTCGATGATGGAAATAAGAGATCAGATGGCGTTCAAGCTTAAGCCTTCTTGTATACATGCAAGTACTGCAATCTTTAAGTTTGAATGCTAATGCTAACTTGCTAATGCTAGCGATCTAATGCAAGTGCTAATAACTGGTCATTTTCATACAGTACTTGTCCTCCATGATGGAAATAAGAGATCAGATGGCATCAAAGAATAACCTTTCGTGGGCATATTATATTAAATGGCATTAAAGATTAACACTTCTTGTATATATGCAAATACAGCAATGTTAAAGTTTGAATGTTTATGCTAACTTGCTACTGCTTGCGATCTAATGCTAGTGCAAATATCTGATCATTTTCAAACTTTACGTGTCCTCTATAATGGAAATCAGAGATCAGATGGCATTAAGGCATAACCCTTCATTGGCATATTAGATTAGATGGCATTAAAGCTTAACGCTTCTTGTATAGATGCAAATACAGCAATGTTAAAGTTTGAATGCTAATGCTAACTTGCTAATGCTACCGATCAAATGCTAGTGCTAATATCTGGTCATTTTCATACTGTACGTGTCCTCGATGATGGAAATAAGAGATCAGATGGCGTTCAAGCTTAAGCCTTCTTGAATACATGCAAGTAGTGCAATGTTTAAGTTTGAATGCTAATGCTAACTTGCTAATGCTAGCGATCTAATGCTAGTGCTAATATCTGGTCATTTTCATACTGTACGTGTCCTCTATTATGGAAATAAGAGATCAGATCGCATTAAAGTATTACCCTTCATGGGCTTATTTGATCACATGGCATTAAAGCATAACCCTTCTTGTATACATGCAAATACAGCAATGTTAAAGTTTGAATGCTAATGCTAACTTGCTAATGCTAGCGATCTAATGCTAGTGCTAATATCTGATCATTTTCATGCTGAACATGTCCTCTATGATGGAAATAAGAGATCAGATGGCATTAAAGCAAAATTCTTCATGGGCATATAAGATTAGATGGCATTAAAGCTTAACACTTCTTGTATACATGCAAGTCCTGCAATGTTTAAGTTTGAATGCTAATGATAACTTGCTAATGCTAACGATCTGATGCTAGTGCTAATATCTGGTCATTTTTTATACTGTACGTGTCCTCTATGATGGAAATAAGACATCAGATGGCATTAAAGGAAAAACCTTCATGGGCATATTAGATTAGATGGCATTAAAGCTTACCCCTTCTTGTATACATGCAAGTACTGCAATGTTTAAGTTTGAATTCTAATGCTATCTTGCTAATGCTAGCGATCTAATGCTTGTGCTAATATCTGGTCATTTTCATACTGTATGTGTCCAGTATGATGGAAATAAGAGATCAGATGGCATTAAAGCATAACCTTTGTGGGCATATTATTTAATGGCATTAAAGCTTGTATATATGCATTTAAACTATAATGGCTAATATCTGATCATTTTCATACAGATTCATGGAAATAAAGGGATCAGATGGCGTTAACCCTTCTTGTATATATGCAAATACTGCAATCTTAAAGTTTGAATGCTTATGCTAACTTGCTAATGCTAGGGATCTAATGCAAGTGCTAATATCTGGTCATTTTCATACAGTACGTGTCCTCCATGATGGAAATAAGAGATCATGGCAAAAGCAAACCTTTCTCGGGCATCATTAAAAACCCTTCTTGTAAATATGCAAATACTGCAATGTTAAAGTTTCAATGCTTATGCTAACTTGCTCATGCTAGCAATCTAATGCTTGTCCTAATATCTGGTCATTTTCATACTGCATGATGGAAATAAGAGATCAGATGGCGTTCAAGCAATCTTTAAGCAATCTTTAAGAATGCTAATGCTAACTTGCTAATGCTAGCGATCCAATGCAAGTGCTAATAACTGGTCATTTTCATACAGTACGTGTCCTCTATGATGGAAAAAAGAGATCAGATCGCATTAAAGCATTACCCTTCATGGGCTTATTTGATCAAATGGCATTAAAGCTTAACCCTTCTTGTATACATTCAAATACAGTAATGTTTAAGTTTGAATGCTAATGCTAACTTGCTAATGCTAGCAATCTAATGCTAGTGCTAATATCTGGTCATTTTCATACTGTCACGTGTCCTCTATGATGGAAATAAGAGATCAGATCGCATTAAAAGCATTACCCTTCATGGGCTTATTTGATCACATGGCATTAAAGCATAACCCTTCTTGTATACATGCAAATACAGCAATGTTTAAGTTTGAATGCTAATGCTAACTTGCTAATGCTAGCGATCTAATGCTAGTGCTAATATCTGGTCATTTTCATGCTGAACATGTCCTCTATGATGGAAATAAAAGATCAGATGGCATTAAAGCAAAACCCTTCATGGGCTTATAAGATTAGATGGCATTAAAGCTTAACCCTTCTTGTATACATGCAAATCCAGCAATGTTTAAGTTTGAATGCTAATGATAACTTGCTAATGCTAACGATCTGATGCTAGTGCTAATATCTGGTCATTTTTTATACTGTCGCATGTCCTATGATGGAAATAAGACATCAGATGGCATTAAAGGAAAACCTTCATGGGCATATTTGAGATTAGATGGCATTAAAGCTTACCCCTTCTTGTATACATGCAAGTACTGCAATGTTTAAGTTTGAATTCTAATGCTATCTTGCTAATGCTAGCGATCTAATGCTTGTGCTAATATCTGGTCATTTTCATACTGTATGTGTCCAGTATGATGGAAATAAGAGATCAGATGGCATTAAAGCATAACCTTTTGTGGGCATATTATATTTAATGGCATTAAAGCTTAACCCTTCTTGTATATATGCAAATACTGCAATGTTAAAGTTTGAATGCTTATGCTAACTTGCTAATGCTAGGGATCTAATGCTAGTGCTAATATCTGATCATTTTCATACTGTACGTGTCCTCGATCATGGAAATAAGGGATCAGATGGCGTTAAAGCTTAAGCCTTCTTGTATACATGCAAGGACTGCAATCTTTAAGTTTGAATGCCAATGCTAACTTGCTAATACTAGCGATCTAATGCAAGTGCTAATAACTGGTCATTTTCATACAGTACGTGTCCTCCATGATGGAAATAAGAGATCAGATGGCATTAAAGCATAACCTTTCTCGGGCATATTATATTAAATGGCATTAAAGCTTAACCCTTCTTGTAAATATGCAAATACTGCAATGTTAAAGTTTCAATGCTTATGCTAACTTGCTCATGCTAGCAATCTAATGCTTGTCCTAATATCTGGTCATTTTCATACTGTACGTGTCCTCGATGATGGAAATAAGAGATCAGATGGCGTTCAAGCTTAAGCCTTCTTGTATACATGCAAAAACTGCAATCTTTAAGTTTGAATGCTAATGCTAACTTGCTAATGCTAGCGATCCAATGCAAGTGCTAATAACTGGTCATTTTCATACAGTACGTGTCCTCTATGATGGAAAAAAGAGATCAGATCGCATTAAAGCATTACCCTTCATGGGCTTATTTGATCACATGGCATTAAAGCTTAACCCTTCTTGTATACATTCAAATACAGTAATGTTTAAGTTTGAATGCTAATGCTAACTTGCTAATGCTAGCGATCTAATGCTAGTGCTAATATCTGGTCATTTTCATACTGTACGTGTCCTCTATGATGGAAATAAGAGATCAGATCGCATTAAAGCATTACCCTTCATGGGCTTATTTGATCACATGGCATTAAAGCTTAACCCTTCTTGTATACATGCAAATACAGCAATGTTTAAGTTTGAATGCTAATGCTAACTTGCTAATGCTAGCGATCTAATGCTTGTGCTAATATCTGGTCATTTGCATACTGTATGTGTCCTCTATGATGGAAATTAGAGATCAGATGGCATTAAAGCATAACCTTTCATGGGCATATTATATTAAATGGCATTAAAGCTTAACCCTTCTTGTATATATGCAAATACTGCAATGTTAAAGTTTGAATGCTTATGCTAACTTGCTCATGCTAGCAATCTAATGCTTGTGCTAATATCTGGTCATTTTCATACAGTACGTGTCCTCCATGATGGAAATAAGAGATCAGATGGCATTAAAGCATAACCTTTCTCGGGCATATTATATTAAATGGCATTAAAGCTTAACCCTTCTTGTAAATATGCAAATACTGCAATGTTAAAGTTTCAATGCTTATGCTAACTTGCTCATGCTAGCAATCTAATGCTTGTCCTAATATCTGGTCATTTTCATACTGTCGTGTGTCCTCGATGATGGAAATAAGAGATCAGATGGCGTTCAAAAGCTTAAGCCTTCTTGTATACATGCAAAAAACTGCAATCTTTAAGTTTGAATGCTAATGCTAACTTGCTAATGCTAGCGATCCAATGCAAGTGCTAATAACTGGTCATTTTCATACAGTACGTGTCCTCTATGATGGAAAAAAGAGATCAGATCGCATTAAAGCATTACCCTTCATGGGCTTATTTGATCACATGGCATTAAAGCTTAACCCTTCTTGTATACATTCAAATACAGTAATGTTTAAGTTTGAATGCTAATGCTAACTTGCTAATGCTAGCGATCTAATGCTAGTGCTAATATCTGGTCATTTTCATACTGTGTCGTCAGATCTTAAAAGACTCTATGATGGAAATAAGAGATCAGATCGCATTAAAGCATTACCCTTCATGGGCTTATTTGATCACATGGCATTAAAGCTTAACCCTTCTTGTATACATGCAAATACAGCAATGTTTAAGTTTGAATGCTAATGCTAACTTGCTAATGCTAGCGATCTAATGCTTGTGCTAATATCTGGTCATTTTCATACTGTATGTGTCCGTTATGATGGAAATAAGAGATCAGATGGCATTAAAGCATAACCTTTCGTGGGCATATTATATTAAATGGCATTAAAGCTTAACCCTTCTTGTATGTATGCAAATACTGCAATGTTAAAGTTTGAATGCTTATGCTAACTTGCTAATGCTAGCAATCTAATGCTTGTGCTTATATCTGGTCATTTTCATTCTGTAAGTGTCCTCTATGATGGAAATAAGAGATCAGATGGCATAAAAGCATAACCTTTCGTGGGCATATTATATTAAATGGCATTAAAGCTTCACCCTTCTTGTATATATGAAAATACTGCAATGTTAAAGTTTGAATGCTTATGCTAACTTGCTAATGCTAGCTATCTAATGCTAGTGCTAATATCTGATCATTTTCATACTGTACGTGTCCTCTATGATGGAATTAAGACATCAGATGGCATTAAAAGCAAAACCCTTCAAGGGCATATTAGCTTAGATGGCATTAAAGCTTACCCCTTCTTGTATACATGCAAGTACTGCAATGTTTAAGTTTGAATGCTAATGCTAACTTGCTAATGCTAGTGATCTAATGCTAGTGCTAATATCTGGTCATTTTCATACTGTACGTGTCCTCTATGATGGAAATAAGAGATCAGATCGCATCAAAGCATTACCCTTCATGGGCTTATTGGATCACATGGCATTAAAGCTTAACCCTTCCTGTATACATGCAAATACAGCAATGTTAAAGTTTGAATGCTAATGCTAACTTGCTATTGCTAGCGATCGAATGCTAGTGCTAATATCTGATCATTTTCATGCTGAACATGTCCTCTATGATGGAAATAAGAGATCAGATGGCATTAAAGCAAAACCTTTCATGGGCATATTATATTAGATGGCATTAAAGCTTAACCCTTCTTGTCTACATGCAAATACAGCAATGTTAATCTTTCAATGCTTATGCTAACTTGCTAATGCTAGCGATCTAATGCTGGTGCTAATATCTGGTCATTTTCATGCTGAACATGTCCTCTATGATGGAAATAAGAGATCAGATGGCATCAAAGCATAACCTTTCATGGGCATATTATATTAGATGGCATTAAAGCTTAACCCTCATTGTATACATGCAAATACAGCAATGTTAAAGTTTGAATGCTAATGCTAAATTGCTAATGCTAGCGATCTAATGCTAGTGCTAATATCTGGTCATTTTCATGCTGAACATGTCCACTATGATGGAAATAAGAGATCAGATGGCATTAAAGCATTACCTTTCATGGGGATATTGGATCAGATGGCATTAAAGCTTAACCCTTCTTGTATACATGCAAATACAGCAATATTAAAGTTTGAATGCTAATGCTAACTTGCTAATGCTAGCGATCAAATGCTAGTGCTAATATCTGGTCATTTTCATGCTGAACATGTCCTCTATGATGGAAATAAGAGATCAGATGGCATTAAAGCATAACCTTTCATGGGCATATTATATTAGATGGCATTAAAGCTTAACGCTTCTTGTATACATGCTAATACAGCAATGTTAAAGTTTGAATGCTAATGCTAACTTGCTAATGCTAGCGATCTAATGCTAGTGCTCAAATCTGGTCATTTTCATGCTGAACATGTCCACTATGATGGAAATAAGAGATCAGATGGCATTAAACATTACCCTTCATGCACATATTGGATCAGATGGCATTAAACCTTAACCCTTCTTGTATTCATGCAAATACAGCAATGTTAAAATTTGAATACTAATGCTAACTTGCTAATGCTAGCGATCAAATGCTAGTGCTAATATCTGGTCATTTTCATGCTGAACATGTCCTCTTTGATGGAAATAAGAGATCAGATTGCATTAAAGCATAACCTTTCATGGGCATATTATATTAGATGGCATTAAAGCTTAACCCTTCTTGTATACATGCAAATACAGCAATGTTAATCTTTCAATGCTTATGCTAACTTGCTAATGCTAGCGATCTAATGCTGGTGCTAATATCTGGTCATTTTCATGCTGAACATGTCCTCTATGATGGAAATAAGAGATCAGATGGCATCAAAGCATAACCTTTCATGGGCATATTATATTAGATGGCATTAAAGCTTAACCCTTCTTGTATACATGCAAATACAGCAATGTTAAAGGTTCAATGCATATCCTAACTTGCTAATGCTATGGATCTAATGCTTGTGCTAATATCTTGTCATTATCATTCTGTAAGTGTCCTCTATGATGGAAATAAGAGATCAGATGGCATTAAAGCATGACTTTTCATCGGCATATTAGATTAGATGACATTAAAACTTAACCTTTCTTGTACACATGCAACTACAGCAATTTTAAAGTTTGAATGCTAATGCTAACTTGCTAATGCTAGCGATCTAATGCTAGTGCTAATATCTGGTCAATTTCATGCTGAACATGTCCTCTATGATGGAAATAAGAGATCAGATGGCATTAAAGCATTACCTTTCATGGGCATATTGGATCAGAGGGCATTAAAGCTTAACCCTTCCTTTTATACATGCAAGTACTGCAATGTTTAAGTTTGAATGTTAATGCTAACTTGCTAATGCTAGCGATCTAATGCTAGTGCTAATATCTGGTCATTTTTATACTGTATGTGTCCTCTATGATGGAAATAAGAGATCAGATCGCCTTAAAGCATTACCCTTCATGGGCTTATTGGATCACATGGCATTTAAGCTTAACCCTTCTTGTATACATGCAAATACAGCAATGTTTAAGTTTGAATGCTAATACTAACTTGCTAATGCTAGCGATCTAATGCTTGTGCTGATATCTGGTGATTTTTTAAACTGTGTCCTCTATGATGGAAATAAGACATCAGATGGCATTAAAGCAAAATCCTTCATGGGCATATTAGATTAGATGGAATTAAAGCTTTCCCCTTCTTGTATACATGCAAGTACTGCAATGTTTAAGTTTGAATGCAAATGCTAACTTGCTAATGCTAGCGATCTAATGCTTGTGCTAATATCTGCTCATTTGCATACTGTATGTGTCCTCTATGATGGAAATTAGAGATCAGATGGCATTAAAGCATAACCTTTCATGGGCATATTATATTAAATGGCATTAAAGATTAACACTTCTTGTATATATGCAAATACTGCAATGTTAAAGTTTGAATGCTTATGCTAACTTGCTCATGCTAGCAATCTAATGCTTGTGCTAATATCTGGTCATTTTCATACTGTACGTGTCCTCGATGAAGGAAATAAGAGATCAGATGGCGTTCAAGCTTAAGCCTTCTTGTATACATGCAAGTACTGCAATCTTGAAGTTTGAATGCTAATGCTAACTTGCTAATGCTAGCGATCTAATGCAAGTGCCAATAACTGGTCATTTTCATACAGTACGTGTCCTCCATGATGGAAATAAGAGATCAGATGGCATCAAAGAATTACCTTTCCTGGGCATATTATATTAAATCGCATTAAAGATTAACACTTCTTGTATATATGCAAATACAGCAATGTTAAAGTTTGAATGCTTATGCTAACTTGCTACTGCTTGCGATCTAATGCTAGTGCAAATATCTGATCATTTTCATACTGTAAGTGTCCTCTATAATAGAAATCAGAGATCAGATGGCATTAAGGCATAACCCTTCATTTGCATATTAGATTAGATGGCATTAAAGCTTAACGCTTCTTGTAAAGATGTGAATACAGCAATGTTAAAGTTTGAATGCTAATGCTAACTTGCTAATGCTACCGATCTAATGCTAGTGCTAATATCTGGACATTTTCATACTGTACGTGTCTCTATGATGGAAATAAGAGATCAGATTGGATTAAAGCTTAAGCCTTCTTGAATACATGCAAGTACTGCAATGTTTTAGTTTGAATGCTTATGCTAAATTGCTAATGCTAGCGATCTAATGCTAGTGCTAATATCTGGTCATTTTCATACTGTACGTGTCCTCAATGATGGAAATAAGAGATCAGTTGGCAATAAATCATAACCCTTCATGGGCATATTAGATTAGATGGCATTAAAGCGTAACCCTTCTTGTATACATGCAAGTACTGCAATGTTTAAATTTGAATGCTAATGCTAACTTGCTAATGCTAGCGATCTAATGCTATTGCTAATATCTGGTCATCTTCATACTGTACGTGTCCTCTATGATGGAAATAAGAGATCAGATGACATTAAAGCATTACACTTAATGGGCATATTAGATTAGATGGCATTAAAGCTTAACCCTTCTTATATACATGCAAGTACTGCAATGTTTAAGTTTGAATGCTAATGCTATCTTGCTAATCACAGCGATCTAATGCTAGATCTAATATCTGGTCATCTTCATACTGTACGTGTCCTCTATGATGGAAATAAGAGATCAGATGATATTAAAGCATAATACTTAATGGGCATATTAGATTAGATGGCATTAAAGCTTAACCCTTCTTGTATACATGCAAGTACTGCAATGTTTAAATTTGAATGCTAATGCTAACTTGCTAATGCTAGCGATCTAATGCTAGTGCTAATATCTGGTCATTTTCATACTGTACGTGTCCTCAATGATGGAAATAAGAGATCAGTTGGCAATAAATCATAACCCTTCATGGGCATATTAGATTAGATGGCATTAAAGCTTTACCCTTCTTGTATACATGCAAGTACTGCAATGTTAAAGTTTGAATGCTTATGCTAACTTGCTAATGCTAGCAATCTAATGCTTGTGCTAATATCTGGTCATTTTCATTCTGTAAGTGTCCTCAATGATGGAAATAAGAGATCAGATGACATTAAAGCATAACCCTAAATGGGCATATTAGATTAGATGGCATTAAAGCTTAACCCTACTTGTATTCATGCAAATACAGCAATGTTAAAGTTTGAATGCTAAAGCTAACTTGCTAATGCTAGCGATCTAATGCTAGTGCTAATATCTGGTCATTTTCATACTGTACGTGTGCTCGATGATGGAAATAAGAGATCAGATGGCGTGAAAAGCAAAGCCTTCTTGTATACATGCAAGTACTGCAATGTTTAAGTTTGAATGCTAATGCTAACTTGCTAATGCTAGCGATTTAATGCTAGTTTTAATATCTGGTCATTTTCATACTGTACGTGTCCTCTATGATGGAAATAAGAGATCAAATGCCGTTAAAGCTGAAGCCTTCTTGTATACATGCAAGTACTGCAATGTTTAAGTTTGAATGCTAATGCTAACTTGCTAATGCTAACGATCTAATGCTAGTGCTAATATCTGGTCATTTTCATACTGTTCGTGTCTTCTATGATAGAAAAAAGAGATGAGATGGCATTAAAGCATAACCCTTCGTGGGCAAATAAGATTAGATAGCATTAAAGCTTAACCCTACTTGTATTCATGCAAATACAGCAATGTTAAAGTTTGAATACTAATGCTAACTTGCTAATGCTAGCGATCTAATGCTAGTGCTAATATCTGGTCATTTTCATACTGTACGTGTCCTCTATGATGGAAATAAGAGATCAGATCGCATTAAAGCATTACCCTTCATGGGCTTATTGGATCACATGGCATTAAAGCTTAACCCTTCTTGTATACATGCAAGTACTGCAATCTTTAAGTTTGAATGCTAATGCTAACTTGCTAATGCTAACGATCTAATGCTAGTGCTAATATCTGGTCATTTTCATACTGAACGTGTCTTCTATGATGGAAATAAGAGATGAGATGGCATTAAAGCATAACCCTTCGTGGGCAAATTAGATTAGATAGCATTAAAGCTTAACCCTACTTGTATTCATGCAAATACAGCAATTTTAAAGTTTGAATGCTTATGCTAACTTGCTTATGCTTGCAATCTAATGCTAGTGCTAATATCTGGTCATTTTCATACTGTACGTGTCCTCTATGATGGAAATAAGAGATCAGATCGCATTAAAGCATTACCCTTCATGGGCATATTCGATCAGATGGCATTAAACCTTAACCCTTCTTGTATACATGCAAATACAGCAATGTTAAAGTTTGAATGCTAATGCTAACTTGCTAATGCTAGCGGTCTAATGCTATTGCTAATATCTTGTCATTTTCATACTGTACGTGGCCTCTATGATGTAAATAAGAGATCTGAAGCCTTTAAAGCATAACACTTCATGGGCATATTAGATTAGATGCCATTAAAGCTTTACCCTTCTTGTATACATGCAAGTACTGCAATGTTTAAGTTTGAATGCTAATGCTAACTTGCTAATGCTAACGATCTAATGCTAGTGCTAATATCTGGTCATTTTCATACTGTACGTGTCTTCTATGATGGAAATAAGATATGAGATGGCATTAAAGCATAACCCTTCGTGGGCAAATTAGATTAGATAGCATTAAAGCTTAACCCTACTTGTGTTCATGCAAATACAGCAATGTTAAAGTTTGAATGCTAATGCTAACTTGCAAATGCTAGCGATCTAATGCTAGTACTAATATCTGGTCATTTTCATACTGTACGTGTCCTCTATGATGGAAATAAGAGATCAGATCGCATTAAAGCATTACCCTTCATGGGCTTATTGGATCACATGGCATTAAAGCTTAACCCTTCTTGTATACATGCAAGTACTGCAATCTTTAAGTTTGAATGCTAATGCTAACTTGCTAATGCTAACGATCTAATGCTAGTGCTAATATCTGGTCATTTTCATACTGTCCGTGTCCTCTATGATGGAAATAAGAGATTAGATGACATTAAAAAAAAAACCCTTCATGGGCATATTAGATTAGATGGCATTAAAGCTTACCCCTTCTTGTATACATGCAAATACAGCAATTTTAAAGTTTGAATGCTTATGCTAACTTGCTAATGCTAGCAATCTAATGCTAATGCTAATATCTGGTCATTTTCATACTGTACATTTCCTCAATGATGGAAATAAGAGATCAGATGGCAATAAAGCATAACCTTTCATGGGCATATTATATTAGATGGCATTAAAGCTTAACCCTTCTTGTATACATGCAAATACAGCAATTTTAAAGTTTCAATGCTTATGCTAACTTGCTAATGCTAGCGATCTAATGCTAGTGCTAATATCTGATCATTTTCATACTGTACGTGTGCTCTATAATGGAAATCAGAAATCAGATGGCATTAAGGCATAACCCTTCAAGGGCATAATAGATTAGATGGCATTAAAGCTTAACGCTTCTTGTATACATGCATATTCAGCAATGTTAAAGTTTGAATGCTAATTCTAACTTGCTAATGCTAGCGATCTAATGCGAGTGCTAATATCTGGTCATTTTCATACTGTACGTGTCCTCTATGATGGAAATAAGAGATCAGATGGCATTAAAGCATGACTTTTCATCGGCATATTAGATTAGATGACATTAAAGCTTAATCCTTCTTGTACACATGCAAATACATCAATTTTAAAGTTTGAATGCTAATTCTAACTTGCTAATGCTAGCCATCTAATGCGAGTGCTAATATATGCTCATTTTCATACTGTACGTGGCCTCTATGATGTAAATAAGAGATAAGATGCCTTTCAAGCATAACCCTTCATGGGCATATTAGATTAGATGGCATGAAAGCTTAACCCTTCATGTATACATGCAAGTACTGCAATGTTTAAGTTTGAATGCTAATGCTAACTTGCTAATGCTAACGATCTAATGCTAGTGCTAATATCTGGTCATTTTCATACTGTACGTGTCTTCGATGATGGAAATAAGAGATCAGAAGGCTTTAAAGCATAACCCTTCGTGGGCAAATTAGATTAGATGGCATTAAAGCTTAACACGTCTTGTATACATGCAAGTCCTGCAATGTTTAAATTTGAATGCTATTGCTAACTTGCTAATGCTAATTATCTAATGCTAGTGCTAATATCTTTTCATTTTCATGCGGTACGTATCCACTATGATGGAAATAAGAGATCAGATGGCATTAAAGCATGACTTTCCATCGGCATATTAGATAAGATGACATTAAAGCTTAACCGTTCTTGTACACATGCAAATACAGCAATTTTAAAGTTTGAATGCTAATCCTAACTTGCTAATGCTAGCGATCTAATGCTAGTGCTAATATCTGGTCAATTTCATACTGTACATCTCCTCTTTGACGGAAATAAGAGATCAGATGGCATTAAAGCCTAACCCTTCGTGGGCATTTTAGATTAGATGGCATTAAAGCTCAACCCTTCTTGTATACATGCAAGTACTGCAATGTTTAAGTTTGAATGCTAATTCTAACTTGCTAATGCTAGCGATCTAATGCTAGTGCTAATATCTGGTCATTTTCATACTTTACTTGTCCTCAATGATGGAAATAAGAGATGAGATGGCATTTAAGCATAACCCTTCATGGGCATATTCGATTAGGTAGCATTAAAGCTTTACCCTTCTTGTATACATGCAAATACAGCATTGTTAAAGTTAGAATGCTAATGCTAACTTGCTAATGCAAGCGATCTAATGCTAGTGCTAATATCTGGTCATTTTCATACTGTACGTGTCCTCGTTGATGGAAATAAGAGATCAGATGACATTAAAGCAAAATCCTTCATGGTCATATTAGATTAGATGGCATTAAAGCTTACCCCTTCTTGTATACATGCAAATACAGCAATTTTAAAGTTTGAATGCTTATGCAAACTTGCTAATGCTAGCAATCTAATGCTAGTGCTAATATCTGGTCATTTTCATACTGTACATGTCCTCAATGATGGAAAGAAGAGATCAGATGGCATTAAAGCATAACCCTTCAAGGGCATGTTAGATTAGATGGCTTTAAAGCTTAACCCTTCTTTTATACATGCAATTACTGCAACGTTTAAGATTGAATGCTAATGCTAACTTGCTAATGCTAGCGATTTAATGCTAGTGCTAATATCTGGTCATTTTCATACTGTACGTGTCCTCTATGATGGAAATACGAGATCAAATGCCGTTAAAGCTAAAGCCTTCTTGAATACATGCAAGAACTGCAATGTTTAATTTTGAATGCTAATGCTAACTTGCTAATGCTAGCGATCTAATGCTAGTGCTAATATCTGGTCATTTTCATGCTGAACATGTCCTCTATGATGGAAATAAGAGATCAGATGGCATAAAATCATGACCTTTCATGGGCATATTGGATGAGATGGCATTAAAGCTTAACCCTTCTTGTATACATGCAAATACAGCAATGTTAAAGTTTGAATGCTAAAGCTAACTTTCCAATGCTAGTGATCTAATGCTAGTGCTAATATCTGGTCTTTTTCATGCTGAACATGTCCTCTATGATGGAAATAAGAGATCAGATCGCATTAAAGCATTACCCTTCATGGGCATATTAGATCAGATGGCATTAAACCTTAATCCTTCTTGTATACATGCAAATACAGTAATGTTTAAGTTTGAATGCTAATGCTAACTTGCTAATGCTAGCGATCTAATGCTAGTGCTAATATCTGGTCATTTTCATGCTGAACATGTCCTCTATGATGGAAATAAGAGATCAGATGGCATAAAAGCATAACCTTTCATGGGCATATTATATTTGATGGCATTAAAGCTTAACCCTTCTTGTATACATGCAAATACAGCAATGTTAAAGTTTCAATGCTTATGCTAACTTGCTAATGCTAGCGATCTAATGCTAGTGCTAATATCTGATCATTTTCATACTGTACGTGTCTTCTATGATGGAAATAAGAGATCAGATGGCATTAAAGCATAACCCTTCGTGAGCACATTAGATTAGATGGCATTAAAGCTTAACACGTCTTGTATACATGCAAGTCCTGCAATGTTTAAGTTTGAATGCTAATGCTAACTTGCTAATGCTAATTATCTAATGCTAGTGCTAATATCTTTTCATTTTCATACGGTACGTGTCCACTATGATGGAAATAAGAGATCAGATGGCATTAAAGCATGACTTGTCATCGGCATATTAGATTAGATGACATTAAAGCTTAACCGTTCTTGTACACATGCAAATACAGCAATTTTAAAGTTTGAATGCTAATCCTAACTTGCTAATGCTAGCGATCTAATGCTAGTGCTAATATCTGGTCAATTTCATACTGAACGTCTCCTTTTTGACGGAAATAAGAGATCAGATGGCATTAAAGCATGACTTGTCATCGGCATATTAGATTAGATGACATTAAAGCTTAACCGTGCTTGTACACATGCAAATACAGCAATTTTAAAGTTTGAATTCTAATTCTAAATTGCTAATGCTAGCGATCTAATGCTAGAGCTAATATCTGCTCATTTTCATACTGTACGTGGCCTCTATGATGTAAATGAGAGATCAGATGCCTTTACAGCATAACCCTTCATGGGCATATTAGATTAGATGGCATTAAAGCTTAACCCTTCTTGTATACATGCAAGTACTCCAATGTTTAAGTTTGAATGCTAATGCTAACTTGCTAATGCTAACGATCTAATGCTAGTGCTAATATCTGGTCATTTTCATACTGTACGTGTCTTCTATGATGGAAATAAGAGATCAGATGGCATTAAAGCATAACCCTTCGTGGGCAAATTAGATTAGATGGCATTAAAGCTTAACACGTCTTGTATACATGCAAGTCCTGCAATGTTTAAGTTTGAATGCTAATACTAACTTGCTAATGTTAACTATCTAATGCTAGTGCTAATATCTGCTAATTTTCATACTGTACGTGTCCTCCATCATGGAAATAAGAGATCAGATGGCATTAAAGCAAAACCCTTCATGGGCATATTAGTTTAGATGGCCTTAAATCTTACCCCTTCTTGTGTACATGCAAGTACTGCAATGTTTAAGTTTGACTGCTATTGCTAACTTGCTAATGCTAGCGATCTAATGCTAGTGCTAATATCTGGTAATTTTCATACTGTACGTGTCCTCGATGATGGAAATAAGGGATCAGATGGCGTTAAAGCTTAAGCCTTCTTGTATACATGCAAATACAGCAATGTTAAAGTTTGAATGCTTGTGCTAACTTGCTAATGCTAGCGATATAATGCAAGTGCTAATATCTGATCATTTTCAAACTGTACGTGTCCTCTATGATGGAAATAAGAGATCAGATTGCATTAAAGCTTAAGCCTTCTTGTATACATGCAAGTACTGCAATGTTTTAGTTTGAATGTTTTGCTAACTTGCTAATAATAGTGCTGATATCTGGTCTTTTTCAAACTGTACGTGTCCTCTATGATGGAAATAAGAGATCAATGGCATTATACCATAACCCTTCATGTGCACATTAGATTAGATGGCATTAAAGCTTAACCCTTCTTGGATACATGAAAATACAGCATTGTTAAAGTTTGAATGCTTGTGCTAATTTGTTAATGCTAGCGATCTAATGCTATTGCTAATATCTGGTCATCTTCATACTGAACGTGTCCTCTATGATGGAAATAAGACATCAGATGACATTAAAGCATAACCCTTAATGGGCATATTAGATTAGATGGCATTAAAGCTTAACCCTTCTTGTATACATGCAAGTACTGCAATCTTTAAGTTTGAATGCTAATGCTAACTTGCAAATGCTAACGATCTAATGCTAGTGCTAATAACTGGTCATTTTCATACTGTCCGTGTCCTCTATGATGGAAATAAGAGATCAGATGACATTAAAGCAAAACCCTTCATGGGCATATTAGATTAGATGGCATTAAAGCTTAACCCTTCTTGTATACATGCAAATACAGCAATTTTAAAGTTTGAATGCTTATGCTAACTTGCTAATGCTAGCAATCTAATGCTAGTGCTAATATCTGGTCATTTTCATACTGTACATGTCCTCAATGATGGAAATAAGAGATCAGATGGCATTAAAGCATAACCCTTCAAGGGCATATTAGATTAGATGGCATTAAAGCTTAACCCTTCTTGTATACATGCAAGAACTGCAATGTTTAAGTTTGAATACTAATGCTAACTTGCAAATGCTAGCGATCTAATGCTAGTGCTAATATCTGGTCATTTTCATGCTGAACATGTCCTCCATGATGGAAATAAGAGATCAGATGGCATTAAAGCATGACCTTTCATGTGCATATTGGATCAGAGGGCATTAAAACTTAACCCTTCTTGTATACATGCAAATACAGCAATGTTTAAGTTTGAATGCTAAAGCTAACTTGCAAATGCTAGCGATCTAATGCTAGTGCTAATATTTGGTCATCTTCATGCTGAACATGTCCTCTATGATGAAAATAAGAGATCAGATCGCATTAAAGCATCACCCTACATGGGCATATAGGATCAGATGGCATTAAACCTTAATCCTTCTGGTATACATGCAAATACAGCAATGTTTAAGTTTGAATGCTAATGCTAGCTTGCTAATGCTAGCGTTCTAATGCTAGTGCTAATATCTGGTCATTTTCATGCTGAACATGTCCTCTATGATGATAATAAGAGATCAGATGACATTAAAGCATAACCCTTAATGAGCATATTAGATTAGATGGCATTAAAGCTTAACCCTTCTTGTATACATGCAAGTACTGCAATCTTTAAGTTTGAATGCTAATGCTAACTTGCAAATGCTAACGATCTAATGCTAGTGCTAATATCTGGTCATTTTCATACTGTCCGTGTCCTCTATGATGGAAATAAGAGATCAGATGACATTAAAGCAAAACCCTTCATGGGCATATTAGATTAGATGGCATTAACGCTTACCCCTTCTTGTATACATGCAAATACAGCAATTTTAAAGTTTGAATGCTTATGCTAACTTGCTAATGCTAGCAATCTAATGCTAGTGCTAAAATCTGGTCATTTTCATACTG
This sequence comes from Gymnothorax javanicus, assembly GCA_029692085.1. Lineage (NCBI taxonomy): Eukaryota > Metazoa > Chordata > Actinopteri > Anguilliformes > Muraenidae > Gymnothorax > Gymnothorax javanicus. Next base: position 104,516,232 of record CM056202.1, read on the forward strand.
TACATGTCCTCAATGATGGAAATAAGAGATCAGATGGCATTAAAGCATAACCCTTCAAGGGCATATTAGATTAGATGGCATTAAAGCTTAACCCTTCTTGTATACATGCGATTACTGCAACGTATAAGTTTGAATGCTAATGCTAACTTGCTAATGCTAGCGATTTAATGCTAGTGCTAATATCTGGTCATTTTCATACTGTACTTGTCCTCTATGATGGAAATAAGAGATCAAATGCCGTTAAAGCTAAAGCCTTCTTGTATACATGCAAGAACTGCAATGTTTAAATTTGAATGCTAATGCTAACTTGCTAATGCTAGCGATCTAATGCTAGTGCTAATATCTGGTCATTTTCATGCTGAACATGTCCTCTATGATGGAAATAAGAGATCAGATGGCATTAAAGCATGACCTTTCATGGGCATATTGGATCAGATGGCATTAAAGCTTAACCCTTCTTGTATACATGCAAATACAGCAATGTTAAAGTTTGAATGCTAAAGCTAACTTGCTAATGCTAGCGATCTAATGCTAGTGCTAATATCTGGTCATTTTCATGCTGAACATGTCCTCTATGATGGAAATAAGAGATCAGATCGCATTAAAGCATCACCCTACATGGGCATATAGGATCAGATGCCATTAAACCTTAATCCTTCTTGTATACATGCAAATACAGCAATGTTTAAGTTTGAATGCTATTGCTAACTTGCTAATGCTAGCGATCTAATGCTAGTGCTAATATCTGGTCATTTTCATACTGTACTTGTCCTCAATGATGGAAATAAGAGATGAGATGGCATTTAAGCATAACCCTTCATGGGCATATTAGATTAGGTAGCATTAAAGCTTTACCCTTCTTGTATACATGCAAATACAGCAATGTTAAAGTTAGAATGTTAATGCTAACTTGCTAATGCTAGCGATCTAATGCTAGTGCTAATATCTGGTCATTTTCATAATGTACGTGTCCTCGATGATGGAAATAAGGGATCAGATGGCGTTAAAGCTTAAGCCTTCTTGTATACATGCAAATACAGCAATGTTAAAGTTTGAATGCTTATGCTTACTTGCTAATGCCAGCGATATAATGCTAGTGCTAATATCTGATCATTTTCATACTGTACGTGTCCTCTATGATGGAAATAATAGATCAGATTGCATTAAAGCTTAAGCCTTCTTGTGTACATGCAAGTTCTGCAATGTTTTAGTTTGAATGTTTATGCTAACTTGCTAATACTAGTGCTAATATCTGGTCTTTTTCAAACTGTACGTGTCCTCTATGATGGAAATAAGTGATCAATGGCATTATACCATAACCCTTCATGTGCATATTAGATTAGATGGCATTAAAGCTTAACCCTTCTTGTATACATGAAAATACAGCATTGTTAAAGTTTGAATGCTTATGCTAATTTGTTAATGCTAGCGATCTGATGCTATTGCTAATATCTGGTCACCTTCATACTGTACGTGTCCTCAATGATGGAAATAAGAGATCAGATGGCATTAAATTATAACCCTTCATGGGCATATTAGATTAGATGGCATTAAAGCTTAACCCTTCTTATATACATGCAAGTACTGCAATGTTTAAGTTTGAATGCTAATGCTATCTTGCTAATCATAGCGATCTAATGCTAGAACTAATATCTGCTCATTGTCATACCGTACGTGTCCTCTATGATGATCATAAGATATCAGATGACATTAAAGCATAACCCTTAATGAGCATATTAGATTAGATGGCATTAAAGCTTAACCCTTCTTGTATACATGCAAGTACTGCAATCTTTAAGTTTGAATGCTAATGCTAACTTGCTAATGCTAACGATCTAATGCTAGTGCTAATATCTGGTCATTTTCATACTGTCCGTGTCCTCTATGATGGATATAAGAGATCAGATGACTTTAAAGCAAAACCCTTCATGGGCATATTAGATTAGATGGCATTAAAGCTTACCCCTTCTTGTATACATGCAAATACAGCAATTTTAAATTTTGAATGCTTATGCTAACTTGCTAATGCTAACAATCTAATGCTAGTGCTAATATCTGGTCATTTTCATACTGTACATGTCCTTAATGATGGAAATAAGAGATCAGATGGCATTAAAGCATAACCCTTCAAGGGCATATTAGATTAGATGGCATTTAAGCTTAACCCTTCTTGTATACATGCAAGTACTGCAACGTTTAAGTTTGAATGCTCATGCTAACTTGCTAATGCTAGCGATTTAATGCTAGTGCTAATATCTGGTCATTTTCATACTGTACGTGTCCTCTATGATGAAATTAAGAGATCAAATGCCGTTAAAGCTAAAGCCTTCTTGTATACATGCAAGAACTGCAATGTTTAAGTTTGAATGCTAATGCTAACTTGCTAATGCTAGCGATCTAATGCTAGTGATAATATCTGGTCATTTTCATGCTGAACATGTCCTCTATGATGGAAATAAGAGATCAGATGGCATTAAAGCATGACCTTTCATGGGCATATTGGATCAGATGGCATTAAAGCTTAACCCATCTTGTATACATGCAAATACAGCCATTTTAAAGTTTGAATGCTAAAGCTAACTTGCTAATGCTAGCGATCTAATGCTAGTGCTAATATCTGGTCATTTTCATACTGAACATGTCCTCTATGATGGAAATAAGAGATCAGATCGCATTAAAGCATTACCCTTCATGGGAATATTGGATCAGATGGCATTAAAACTTAATCCTTCTTGTATACATGCAAATACAGCAATGTTTAAGTTTCAATGCTTATGCTAACTTGCTAATGCTAGCGATCTAATGCTAGTGCTAATATCTGATCATTTTCATACTGTACGTGTGCTCTATAATGGAAATCAGAAATCAGATGGCATTATGGCATATTCCTTCAAGGGCATAATAGATTAGATGGCATTAAAGCTTAACGCTTCTTGTATACATGCATATACAGCAATGTTAAAGTTTGAATGCTAATTCTAACTTGCTAATGCTAGCGATCTAATGCTAGTGCTAATATCTGGTCATTTTCATACTGTACGTGTCCTCGATGATGTAAATAAGAGATCAGATGGCATTAAAGCATGACTTTTCATCGGCATATTAGATTAGATGACATTAAAGCTTAATCCTTCTTGTACACATGCAAATACAGCAATTTTAAAGTTTGAATGCTAATACTAACTTGCTAATGCTAGCGATCTAATGCTAGTGCTAATATCTGGTCAATTTCATACTGTATGTCTCCTCTTTGACGGAAATAAGAGATCAGATGGCATTAAAGCCCAACCCTTCGTGGGCATTTTAGATTAGATGGCATTAAAGCTCAACCCTTCTTGTATACATGCAAGTACTGCAATGTTTAAGTTTGAATGCTAATGCTAACTTGCTAATGCTAGCGATCTAATGCTAGAGCTAATATATGCTCATATCATACTGTATGTGGCCTCTATGATGTAAATAAGAGATCAGATGCCTTTAAAGCATAACCTTTCATGGGCATATTAGATTAGATGTCATGAAAGCTTAACCCTTCATGTATACATGCAAGTACTGCAATGTGTAAGTTTGAATGCTAATGCTAACTTGCTAATGCTAACGATCTAATGCTAGTGCTAATATCTGGTCATTTTCATACTGTACGTGTCTTCTATGATGGAAATAAGAGATCAGATGGCATTAAAGCATAACCCTTCGTGGGCAAATTAGATTAGATGGCATTAAAGCTTAACACGTCTTGTATACATGCAAGTCCTGCAATGTTTAAGTTTGAATGCTAATGCTAACTTGCTAATGCTAACGATCTAATGCTAGTGCTAATATCTGGTCATTTTCATACTGTACGTGTCTTCTATGATGGAAATAAGAGATCAGATGGCATTAAAGCATAACCCTTCGTGGGCAAATTAGATTAGATGGCATTAAAGCTTAACACGTCTTGTATACATGCAAGTCCTGCAATGTTTAAGTTTGAATGCTAATGCTAACTTGCTAATGCTAACTATCTAATGCTAGTGCTAATATCTGGTCATTTTCATACTGTACGTGTCCTTTATGATGGAAATAAGAGATCAGATTGCATTAAAGCAAAACCCTTCATGGGCATATTAGATTAGATGGCATTAAAGCTTACCCCTTCTTGTATACATGCAAGTACTGCAATTTTTAAGTTTGACTGCAAATGCTAACTTGATAATGCTAGCGATCTGATCCTAGTGCTTATATCTGGTCATTTCGATACTGTACTTGTCCTCAATGATGGAAATAAGAGATGAGATGGCATTAAAGCATAATCTTTCATGGGCATATTATATTAGATGGCATTAAAGCTTAACCCTTCTTGTATACATGCAAATACAGCAATTTTAAAGTTTCAATGCTTATGCTAACTTGCTAATGCTAGCGATCTAATGCTAGTGCTAATATCTGATCATTTTCATACTGTACGTGTGCTCTATAATGGAAATCAGAAATCAGATGGCATTAAGGCATAACCCTTCAAGGGCATAATAGATTAGATGGCATTAAAGCTTAACGCTTCTTGTATACATGCATATACAGCAATGTTAAAGTTTGAATGCTAATTCTAACTTGCTAATGCTAGCGATCTAATGCGAGTGCTAATATCTGGTCATTTTCATACTGTACGTGTCCTCTATGATGGAAATAAGAGATCAGATGGCATTAAAGCATGACTTTTCATCGGCATATTAGATTATATGACATTAAAGCTTAATCCTTCTTGTACACATGCAAATACAGCAATTTTAAAGTTTGAACGCTAATTCTAACATGCTAATGCTAGCGATCTAATGCTAGAGCTAATATATGCTCATTTTCATACTGTACGTGGCCTCTATGATGTAAATAAGAGATCAGATGCCTTTCAAGCATAACCCTTCATGGGCATATTAGATTAGATGGCATGAAAGCTTAACCCTTCATGTATACATGCAAGTACTGCAATGTTTAAGTTTGAATGCTAATGCTAACTTGCTAATGCTAACGATCTAATGCTAGTGCTAATATCTGGTCATTTTTCATACTGTCGCGTCTTCTATGATGGAAATAAGAGATCAGATGGCATTAAAGCATAACCCTTCGTGGGCAAATTAGATTAGATGGCATTAAAGCTTAACACGTCTTGTATACATGCAAGTCCTGCAATGTTTAAGTTTGAATGCTAATGCTAACTTGCTAATGCTAACTATCTAATGCTAGTGCTAATATCTGGTCATTTTCATACTGTACGTGTCCTTTATGATGGAAATAAGAGATCAGATTGCATTAAAGCAAAACCCTTCATGGGCATATTAGATTAGATGGCATTAAAGCTTACCCCTTCTTGTATACATGCAAGTACTGCAATTTTTAAGTTTGACTGCTAATGCTAACTTGATAATGCTAGCGATCTGATCCTAGTGCTTATATCTGGTCATTTCGATACTGTACTTGTCCTCAATGATGGAAATAAGAGATGAGATGGCATTAAAGCATAACCCTTCATGGGCATATTAGATTAGATAGCATTAAAGCTTTACCCTTCTTGTATACATACAAATACTTCAATGTTAAAGTTAGAATGCTAATGCTAACTTGCTAATGCTAGCGATCTCATGCCAGTGCTAATATCTGGTCATTTTCATACTGTAAGTGTCCTCGATGATGGAAATAAGGGATCAGATGGCATTAAAGCTTAAGCCTTCTTGTATACATGCAAATACAGCAATGTTAAAGTTTGAATCCTTATGCTAACTTGCTAATGCTAGCGATATAATGCTAGTGCTAATATCTGATCATTTTCATACTGTACGTGTCCTCTATGATGGAAATAAGAGATCAGATGACATTAAAGCAATACCCTTCATGGGCATATTAGATTATATGGCATTAAAGCTTACCCCTTCTTGTATACATGCAAATACAGCAATTTTAACCCGTTTTGCCCCACTTGCAACAATTGTTGCTGAAGTGTATCACTGTCATTTTCTACTCACAATAAAAAATCTCAAAGGTACTAATGCAACTTTTTCCACTTATATGCTAGTAGACAACTTAAACAAAGGTTTTGGTTTATAAAAAATAGTTTCCAAGTGCTTCCTCTCACATGACATCATCTGCTTCTTGCTCCTTCCGGCTGAAGACATGGCAAATGCAAATCCTCCTAGAAAGAGGTAATTTTCATAAATTTCTAATGATTTTCCCCCCAAACATATTATAATTATTTAATCATTCAAGTCTCTTGAGTAACCCTCCCCCAAAAAATTGTACCTGGGATAAATATTTTTTTGTTCATGGGCTTATTTCTGAGAGTGGCAACAAAAGTTGCCAGTGGGCACATAGCTTGTCGCTAACTAAAGGAAAACACTGTCTGCAGGATTGCTCATAATTTACTTATTTCAAATTGTAGAATGATGTACAATGGCTCATTTTAGTCCTCTTAGAATACTCTTCCTAGCTAAATAAATTCACAGGTATTCAAGGCCTGTGTCTATAGGATTTTGATACGTTACCATACATCAATTTCTTGCTAGCTGCTGAGCGATCTTTCTCTGTTAGCTAACATTAGCTTGTGTTTCACTGAGGTAAAAAATTTTGATGTGCAGTTGGAGGTGCACTTTTCTTGACACACAAGTACTTACCATAGCCAATGCCCACACCTTCAACCCCCCCCCCACACACACACACACACACACACACACACATACACACAAATCCCCCTTTTCCCTCTGGTATGCTATGTATGTAAGCAATTTTCATAAAATAACATAGGTCAAAATAAAAATCAATCATGTATGTTGTTCTTTCCTTAGGTACTCCATGGCAGAGGTCTTGGCCATGCTGCAGGACTCTGAAACTGTGGCGGACATCACAGTTGTGGTTATCTGTAGGTTATCTATTTCATATGCATTGCATTTCTGTGACATAGAAATGATTATTTCTGTTCTGTTTCATTTGCGAAATCAGCAACAACATATGATTTTATTTCCACCTCTTGTTCCCACGCTTGTTTGGCGGTTTTTCGATTGGCAGCGTGAATTCAATGTTTGAAACCTTCTGTTGTTATGTTTTAACCTGTTGGAGATTGTTTTTATATCATACAGACTTGGACTGAGATGTATATCTGATACAAAGGTTATTTATGAATCAAGAAACCAGTTCAAATTGTTTGTTGTTTTGAATTTTATACAGGGGGAAACAAGGTTTGAACCATGATCCTTAGCTACCTTCCTGGGATGATAATATCCATTGGTATCCATGTACAGTTTTACATTTTTTTTTTTGTTTTACACCCCCCACCCCCCCTCCACCTATTTGTTATTATTTATTATGACGATATTATTATTTTGTTATTACTATATTATTATTATATCTATATTATTATTAGGTGACATTTGACCTAGTGACAAGCTGTGTGACCACTGGCAACAATTGTTGCCAGTCATAAAAATGCTATTTTCTTCAAAACAAAGTACAAAATGGAAAAAATAAATACATAACATGATTCAGAGGGACTCAACTGATAAAATTATATGCCTTACAACTCCAAAAAAAATCTGGGCATAAACGGGTTAAAGTTTGAATGCTTATGCTAACTTGCTAATGCTAGCGATCTAATGCTAGTGCTAATATCTGGTCATTTTCATACTGTACATGTCCTCAATGATGGAAATAAGAGATCAGATGGCAGTAAAGCATAACCCTTCAAGGGCATATTAGATTAGATTGCATTAAAGCTTAACCCTTCCTGTATACATGAAAGTACTGCAATGTTGAAGTTTGAATGCTAAAGCTAACTTGCTCATGCTAGCTATCTAATTCTAGTGCTACTATCTGGTCATTTTCATACTGTACGTGTCCTCAATGATGGATATAAGAGATCAGATGACATTAAAGCATAACCCTTAATGGGTATATTAGATTAGATGGCATTAAAGCTTAACCCTACTTGTATTCATGCAAATACAGCAATGTTAAAGTTTGAATGCTAAAGCTAACTTGCTAATGCTAGCGATCTAATGCTAGTGCTAATATCTGGTCATTTTCATACTGTACGATGTCCTCGATGATGGAAATAAGCCTTCTTGTATACATGATCAGATTTGGCTAACTTTGAAAGCTATCTAGTCATTTTCATTTTTGTAAATTCTTGTATACATGCAAGTACTGCAATGTTTAAGTTTGAATGCTAATGCTAACTTGCTAATGCTAGCGATTTAATGCTAGTGCTAATATCTGGTCATTTTCATACTGAACATGTCCTCTATGATGATGGAAATAAGATGGCATGAAAATGTTTCATGGGCATATTGGATCAGATGGCATTAAAGCTAAATCCTTCTTGTATACATGCAAATACAGCAATGTTAAAGTTTGAATGCTAATGCTAACTTGCTAATGCTAGCGATCTTATGCTAGTGCTGATATCTGGTCATTTTCATGCTGAACATGTCCTCTATGATGGAAATAAGAGATCAGATGGCATTAAAGCATGAACCTTTCATGGGCATATTGGATTAGATGGCATTAAAGCTTAATCCTTCTTGTATACATGCAAATACAGCAATGTTAAAGTTTGAATGCTAATGCTAACTTGCTAATGCTAGCGATCTAATGCTAGTGCTAATATCTGATCATTTTCATACTGTACGTGTCTATATAATGGAAAACAGAAATCAGATGGCATTAAAGATAACCCTTCATGGGCATATTATAGATGGCATTAAAATAACGCTTCTTGTATAATTGCAAGAGTTAAAGTTTGAATGCTAATCTAACTTGCTAATGCTAGCGATCTAATGCTATTGCTAATATCTGGTCATTTTCATTTCATACTGTCGTGGCCTCTATAATGGAAATAAGAGATCAGATGGCTTTAAAAGCATAACCCTTCATGGGCATATTAGATGAGATGGCATTAAAGCTTAACACGTCTTGTAAACATGCAAGTCCTGCAATGTTAAAGTTTGAATGCTAATGCTAACTTGCTAATGCTAGCGATCTAATGCTAGTGCTAATATCTGGTCATTTTCATACTGTACGTGTCCTCTATGATGGAAATAAGAGATCAGATGGCATTAAAAGCAAAAAACCCTTCATGGGCATATTAGATTAGATGGCATTAAAGCTTACCCCTTCTTGTATACATGCAAGTACTGCAATGTTTAAGTTTGAATGCTAATGCTAACTTGCTAATGCTAGCGATCCAATGCTAGTGCTAATATCTGGTCATTTTCATACTGTACTTGTCCTCAATGATGGAAATAAGAGAGATGGCATTAAATCATAACCCTTCATGGGCATATTAGATTAATAGAATTAAAATTAACCTTCTTGTATACATGCAAATACTGCAATTTTAAATTTAAATGCTAATGCTAACTTGCTTAATGCTAGCGATCTAATGCTATTGCTAATATCTGGTCATTTTCATACTGTACGTGTCCTCAATGATGGAAATAAGGGATCAGATGGCGTTAAAGCATAAACCTTCTTGTATACATGCAAGTACTGCAATGTTTAAATTTGAATGCTAATGCTAATACTTTCTAATGCTAGCGATCTAATTAGTGCTAATATCTGGTCATTTTCATACTGTGCGTGTCATCTATGATGGAAATAAGAGATCAGATGGCATTAAAACATAACCTTTTGTGGGCATATTATATTAAATGGCATAAAAGCTTAACCCTTCTTGTATACATATAAAATACATGCAATGTTAAAGTTTGAATGCTAATGCTAACTTGCTAATGCTAGCTATCTAATGCTAGTGCTAATATCTGATCATTTTCATACTGTACGTGTCCTCAATGATGGAAATAAGAGATCAGATGGCATTTAATCATAACCCTTCATGGGCATATTAGATTATATGGCATTATAGCTTACCCCTTCTTGTATACATACAAGTACTGCAATGTTTAAATTTGAATGCTAATGCTAACTTGCTAATGCTTGCGATCTAATGCTAGTGCTAATATCTGGTCATTTTCATATACTGTATGCGTGTCCTCTATGATGGAAATAAGAATCAGATGACATTAAATTCAAGGGCATTTTAGATTAGATGGCATTAAAGCTTTACCCTTCTTGTATACATGCAAGTACTGCAATGTTTAAGTTTGAATGCTAATAGTAACTTGCTAATGCTAGCGATCTAATTCTAGTGCTAATATCTGGTCATTTTCATACTGTACGTGTCCTCAATGATGGAAATAAGAGATCAGATGACCTTAAAGCATAACCCTTCATGGGCATATTGGATCCGATGGCATTAAATCTTAACCCTTCTTGTATACATGCAAATACAGCAATGTTAAAGTTTCAATGCTTATGCTAACTTGCTAATGCTAGCGATCTAATGCTAGTGGTAATATCTAATCATTTTCATACTGTACGTGTCCTATATAATGGAAAACAGAAATCAGATGGCATTAAGGAATAACCCTTCATGGGCATATTACATTAGATGGCATTAATGCTTAACGCTTTTTATAATTGCATATACAGCAATTTTAAAGTTTGAATGCTAATTCTAACTTGCTATTGCTAGCGATTTAATGCTAGTGCTAATATCTGGTCATTTTCATACTGTAAGTGTCCTCTATGATGGAAATAAGAGATCAGATGGTATTAAAGCTTAAGCCATCTTGTATACATACAAGTACTGCAATGTTTAAGTTTGAATGCTTATGCTAACTTGCTAATGCTAGCGATCTAATGCTATTGCTAATATCTGGTCAATTTCATACTGTACGTGGCCTCTACGATGTAAATAAGAGATCAGATGCCTTTAAAGCATAACCCTTCATGGGCATATTAGATGAGATGGCATTAAAGCTTAACACGTCTTGTAAACATGCTAGTCCTGCAATGTTTAAGTTTGAATGCTAATGCTAACTTGCTAATGCTAGCGATCTAATGCTAGTGCTAATATCTGGCCATTTTCATACTGTACGTGTCCTCTATGATGGAAATAAGAGATCAGATGGCATTAAAGCAAAACCCTTCATGGGCATATTAGATTAGATGGCATTAAAGCTTACCCCTTCTTGTATACATGCAAGTACTGAAATGTTTAAGTTTGAATGCTAATGCTAACTTGCTAATGCTAGCGATCCAATGCTAGTGCTAATATCTGGTCATTTTCATACTGTACTTGTCCTCAATGATGGAAATAAGAGATGAGATGGCATTAAAGCATAACCCTTCATGGGCATATTAGATTAGATAGCATTAAAGCTTAACCCTTCTTGTATACATGCAAATACAGCAATGTTAAAGTTAGAATGCTAATGCTAACTTGCTAATGCTAGCGTTCTAATGCTTTTGCTAATATCTGGTCATTTTCATACTGTACGTGTCCTCGATGATGGAAATAAGGGATCAGATGGCATTAAAGCTTAAGCCTTCTTGTATACATGCAAGTACTGCAATGTTTAAGTTTGAATGCCAATGCTAACTTGCTAATGCTAGCGATCTAATGCGAGTGCTAATATCTGGTCATCTTCATACTGTACGTGTCCTCTATGATGGAAATATGTGATCAGATGACATTAAAGCATAAACCTTCAAGGGCATTTTAGATTAGATGGCATTAAAGCTTTACCCTTCTTGTATACATGCAAGTACTGCAATGTTTAAGTTTGAATGCTAATGCTAACTTGCTAATGCTAGCGATCTAATGCTAGTGCTAATATCTGGTCATTTTCATTCTGAACATGTCCTCTATGATGGAAATAAGAGATCAGATGGCATTAAAGCATAACCTTTCATGGGCATATTGGATCAGATGGCATTAAATCTTAACCCTTCTTGTATACATGCAAATACAGAAATATTAAAGTTTGAATGCTAATGCTAATTTGCTAATGCTAGCGATCTCATGCTAGTGCTTATATCTGGTCATTTTCATGCTGAACATGTCCTCTATGATGGAAATAAGAGATCAGATGGCATTAAAGCATAACCTTTCATGGGCATATTGGATCAGATGGCATTAAATCTTAACCCTTCTTGTATCCATGCAAATTCAGCAATGTTAAAGTTTGAATGCTAATGCTAACTTGCTAATGCTAGCGATCTAATGCTAGTGCTAAAATCTGGTCATTTTCATACTGTACATGTCCTCAATGATGGAAATAAGAGATCAGATGGCATTCAAGCATAACCCTTCAAGGGCATATTAGATTAGATGGCATTAAAGCTTAACACTTCTTGTATACATGCAAGTACTGCAATGTTTAAGTTTGAATGCTAATGCTAACTTGCTAATGCTAGCGATCTAATTCTAGTGCTAATATCTGGTCATTTTTGTACTGTACGTGTCCTCAATGATGGAAATATGAGATCAGATGACATTAAAGCATAACCCTTAATGGGCATATTAGATTAGATGACATTAAAGCTTAACCCTACTTGTATTCATGCAAATACAGCAATGTTAAAGTTTGAATGCTAAAGCTAACTTGCTAATGCTAGCAATCTAAAGCTAGTGCTAATATCTGGTCATTTTCTTACTGTACGTGTCCTCGATGATGGAAATAAGAGATCAGATGCCGTGAAAGCTTAAGCCTTCTTGTATACATGAAAGTACTGCAATGTTTAAGTTTGAATGCTAATGCTTACTTGCTAATGCTAGCGGTTTAATGCTATTGCTAATATCTTGTCATTTTCATACTGTACGTGTCCTCTATGATGAAAATAAGAGATCAACTGCCGTTAAAGATAAAGCCTTCTTGTATACATGCAAGTACAGCAATGTTGAAGTTTTAATGCTAATTCTAACTTGCTAATGCTAGCGATCTAATGCTAGTGCTAATATCTGGTAATTTTCATACTGTACGTGTCCTCTATGATGGAAATAAGAGATCAGATGGCGTGAAAGCTTAAGCCTTCTTGTATACATGCAAGTACTGCAATGTTTAAGTTTGAATGCTAATGCTAACTTGCTAATGCTAGCGATCTAATGCTAGTGCTAATATCTGGTCATGTTCATGCTGAACATGTCCTCTTTGATGGAACTAAGAGATCAGATCGCATTAAAGCATTACCCTTCATGGGCATATTTGATCAGATGGCATTAAAGCATAACCCTTCATGTATTCATGCAAATACAGCCATGATAAAGTTTGAATGCTAATGCTAACTTGCTAATGCTAGCGATCTAATGCTAGTGCTTATATCTGGTCATCTATATACTGTACGTGTCCTCTATGATGGAAATTAGAGATCAGATGACATTAAAGCATAACCCTTAATGGGCATATTAGATTAGATGGCATTAAAGCTTAACCCTTCTTGTATACATGCAAGTACTGCAATGTTTAAGTTTGAATGCTAATGCTAACTTGCTAAGGCTAACGATCTAATGCTAGTGCTAATATCTGGTCATTTTCATACTGTCTGTGTCCTCTATGATGGAAATAAGAGATCAGATTACATTAAAGCAAAACCCTTCATGGGCATATTAGATTAGATGGCATTAAAGCTTACCCCTTCTTGTATACATGCAAATACAGCAATTTTAAAGTTTGAATGCTTATGTTATCTTGCTAATGCTAGCGATCTAATACTAGTGCTAATATCTGGTCATTTTCATACTGTACATGTCCTCAATGATGGAAATAAGGGATCAGATGGCATTAAAGCATAACCCTTAATGGGCATATTAGATTAGATGCCATTAAAGCTTAACCCTACTTGTATTCATGCAAATACAGCAATGTTAAAGTTTGAATGCTAAAGCTAACTTGCTAATGCTAGCGATCTAATGCTAGTGCTAATATCTGGTCATTTTCATACTGTACGTGTCCTCGATGATGGAAATAAGAGATCAGATGGCGTGAAAGCTTAAGCCTTCTTGTACACATGCAAGTACTGCGATGTTAAATGTTGAATGCTAATGCTAACTTGCTAATGCTAGCGATTTAATGCTCGTGCTAATATCTAGTCATTTTCATTCTGTACGTGTCCTCTATGATGGAAATAAGAGATCAGATGGCATTAAAGCAAAACCCTTCATGGGCATATTAGATTAGATGGCATTAAAGCTTACCCCTTCTTGTATACATGCAAGTACTGAAATGTTTAAGTTTGAATGCTAATGCTAACTTGCTAATGCTAGCGATCCAATGCTAGTGCTAATATCTGGTCATTTTCATACTGTACTTGTCCTCAATGATGGAAATAAGAGATGAGATGGCATTAAAGCATAACCCTTCATGGGCATATTAGATTAGATAGCATTAAAGCTTAACCCTTCTTGATTAGATACAGCATTAAAGCTTAACCCTTCTTGTATATCTTCATTTTCAAATACATGATGGAAATAAGGGATCAATGGCATTAAAGCTTAAGCCTTCTTGTATACATGCAAGTAAATGTTTAACTTTGAATGCCAATGCTAACTTGCTAATGCTAATGATCTAATTGCTAATATCTGGTCATTTTCATACTGTACGTGTCCTCTATGATGGAAATATGTGATCAGATGACATTAAAATAAACCCTTCAAGGGCATTTTAGATTAGATGGCATTAAAGCTTAACCCTTCTTGTATACATGCAAGTACTGCAATGTTTAAGTTTGAATGCTAATGCTAACTTGCTAATGCTAGCGATTAAAGTTTGGTCATTTTCATTCTGAACATGTCCTATGATGGAAGTAAGAGATCAGATGGCATTAAAGCATAACCTTTCATGGGCATATTGGAATGGCATTAAATCTTAACCCTTCTTGTATACATGCAAATACAGAAATATTAAAGTTTGAATGCTAATGCTAATTTGCTAATGCTAGCGATCTAATGCTATGATATCTGGTCATTTTCATGCTGAACATGTCCTCTATGATGGAAATAAGAGATCAGATGGCATTAAAGCATGACCTTTCATGGGCATATTGGATCAGATGGCATTAAATCTTAACCTTCTTGTATCCATGCAAATTCAGCAATGTTAAAGTTTGAATGCTAATGCTAACTTGCTAATGCTAGCGATCTAATGCTAGTGCTAAAATCTGGTCATTTTCATACTGTACATGTCCTCAATGATGGAAATAAGAGATCAGATGGCATTCAAGCATAACCCTTCAAGGGCATATTAGATTAGATGGCATTAAAGCTTAACACTTCTTGTATCCATGCAAGTACTGCAATGTTTAAGTTTGAATGCTAATGCTAACTTGCTAATGCTAGCGATCTAATTCTAGTGCTAATATCTGGTCATTTTTGTTCTGTACGTGTCCTCAATGATGGAAATAAGAGATCAGATGACATTAAAGCATAACCCTTAATGGGCATATTAGATTAGATGACATTAAAGCTTAACCCTACTTGTATTCATGCAAATACAGCAATGTTAAAGTTTGAATGCTAAAGCTAACTTGCTAATGCTAGCGATCTAAAGCTAGTGCTAATATCTGGTCATTTTCTTACTGTACGTGTCCTCGATGATGGAAATAAGAGATCAGATGCCGTGAAAGCTTAAGCCTTCTTGTATACATGAAAGTACTGCAATGTTTAAGTTTGAATGCTAATGCTTACTTGCTAATGCTAGCGGTTTAATGCTAGTGCTAATATCTTGTCATTTTCATACTGTACGTGTCCTCTATGATGAAAATAAGAGATCAACTGCCGTTAAAGATAAAGCCTTCTTGTATACATGCAAGTACAGCAATGTTGAAGTTTTAATGCTAATTCTAACTTGCTAATGCTAGCGATCTAATGCTAGTGCTAATATCTGGTAATTTTCATACTGTACGTGTCCTCTATGATGGAAATAAGAGATCAGATGGCGTGAAAGCTTAAGCCTTCTTGTATACATGCAAGTACTGCAATGTTTAAGTTTGAATGCTAATGCTAACTTGCTAATGCTAGCGATCTAATGCTAGTGCTAATATCTGGTCATGTTCATGCTGAACATGTCCTCTATGATGGAAATAAGAGATCAGATCGCATTAAAGCATTACCCTTCATGGGCATATTTGATCAGATGGCATTAAAGCATTACCCTTCATGTATTCATGCAAATACAGCCATGATAAAGTTTGAATGCTAATGCTAACTTGCTAATGCTAGCGATCTAATGCTAGTGCTTATATCTGGTCATCTTCATACTGTATGTGTCCTCTATGATGGAAATTAGAGATCAGATGACATTAAAGCATAACCCTTAATGGGCATATTAGATTAGATGGCATTAAAGCTTAACCCTTCTTGTATACATGCAAATACAGCAATTTTAAAGTTTGAATGCTTATGTTATCTTGCTAATGCTAGCGATCTAATACTAGTGCTAATATCTGGTCATTTTCATACTGTACATGTCCTCAATGATGGAAATAAGGGATCAGATGGCAAATAACCCTTAATGGGCATATTAGATTAGATGCCATTAAAGCTTAACCCTACTTGTATTCATGCAAATACAGCAATGTTAAAGTTTGAATGCTAAAGCTAACTTGCTAATGCTAGCGATCTAATGCTAGTGCTAATATCTGGTCATTTTCATACTGTACGTGTCCTCGATGATGGAAATAAGAGATCAGATGGCGTGAAAGCTTAAGCCTTCTTGTATACATGCAAGTACTGCGATGTTTAATGTTGAATGCTAATGCTAACTTGCTAATGCTAGCGATTTAATGCTCGTGCTAATATCTAGTCATTTTCATTCTGTACGTGTCCTTTATGATGGAAATAAGAGATCAGATGACATTTAAGCATAACCCTTAATGGGCATATTAGATTAGATGGCATTAAAGCTGAACCCTACTTGTATTCATGCAAATACAGCAATGTTAAAGTTTGAATGCTAAAGCTAACTTGCTAATGCTAGCGATCTAATGCTAGTGGTAATATCTGGTCATTTTCATACTGTACGTGTCCTCGATGATGGAAATAAGAGATCGGATGGCGTGAAAGCTTAAGCCTTCTTGTATACATGCAAGTACTGCAATGTTTAAGTTTGAATGCTAATGTTAACTTGCAAATGCTTGCGATCTAATGCTAGTGCTAATATCTGGTCATTTTCATGCTCAACATGTCCTCTATGATGGAAATAAGAGATAAGATGGGAATAAAGCATAACCTTTCATGGGCATATTGGATCAGATGGCATTAAATCTTAACCCTTCTTGTATACATGCAAATACAGAAATATTAAAGTTTGAATGCTAATGCTAATTTGCTAATGCTAGCGATCTAATGCTAGTGCTTATATCTGGTCATTTTCATGCTGAACATGTCCTCTATGATGGAAATAAGAGATCAGATGGCATTAAAGCATAACCTTTCATGGGCATATTGGATCAGATGGCATTAAATCTTAACCCTTCTTGTATCCATGCAAATTCAGCAATGTTAAAGTTTGAATGCTAATGCTAACTTGCTAATGCTAGCGATCTAATGCTAGTGCTAAAATCTGGTCATTTTCATACTGTACATGTCCTCAATGATGGAAATAAGAGATCAGATGGCATTCAAGCATAACCCTTCATGGGCATATTAGATTAGATGGCATTAAAACTTAACTTCTTGTATCCATGCAAATACTGCAATGTTTAAGTTTGAATGCTAATGCTAACTTGCTAATGCTAGCGATCTAATTCTAGTGCTAATATCTGGTCATTTTTGTACTGTACGTGTCCTCAATGATGGAAATATGAGATCAGATGACATTAAAGCATAACCCTTCATGGGCATATTAGATTAGATGACATTAAAATGCTTAACCCTACTTGTATTCATGCAAATACAGCAATGTTAAAGTTTGAATGCTAAAGCTAACTTGCTAATGCTAGCGATCTAAAGCTAGTGCTAATATCTGGTCATTTTCTTACTGTACGTGTCCTCGATGATGGAAATAAGAGATCAGATGCATGAAAGCTTAAGCCTTCTTGTATACATGAAAGTACTGCAATGTTTAAGTTTGAATGCTAATGCTTACTTGCTAATGCTAGCGGTTTAATGCTAGTGCTAATATCTTGTCATTTTCATACTGTACGTGTCCTCTATGATGAAAATAAGAGATCAACTGCCGTTAAAGATAAAGCCTTCTTGTATACATGCAAGTACAGCAATGTTGAAGTTTTAATGCTAATTCTAACTTGCTAATGCTAGCGATCTAATGCTAGTGCTAATATCTGGTAATTTTCATACTGTACGTGTCCTCTATGATGGAAATAAGAGATCAGATGGCATTGGCAATAAAGCTTAACCCTTCTTGTATACATGCAAGTACTGCAATGTTTAAGTTTGAATGCTAATGCTAACTTGCTAATGCTAGCGATCTAATGCTAGTGCTAATATCTGGTCATGTTCATGCTGAACATGTCCTCTATGATGAAAATAAGAGATCAGATCGCATTAAAGCATTACCCTTCATGGGCATATTTGATCAGATGGCATTAAAGCATAACCCTTCATGTATTCATGCAAATACAGCCATGATAAAGTTTGAATGCTAATGCTAACTTGCTAATGCTAGCGATCTAATGCTAGTGCTTATATCTGGTCATCTTCATACTGTATGTGTCCTCTATGATGGAAATTAGAGATCAGATGACATTAAAGCATAACCCTTAATGGGCATATTAGATTAGATGGCATTAAAGCTTAACCCTTCTTGTATACATGCAAGTACTGCAATGTTTAAGTTTGAATGCTAATGCTAACTTGCTAAGGCTAACGATCTAATGCTAGTGCTAATATCTGGTCATTTTCATACTGTCTGTGTCCTCTATGATGGAAATAAGAGATCAGATTACATTAAAGCAAAACCCTTCATGGGCATATTAGATTAGATGGCATTAAAGCTTACCCCTTCTTGTATACATGCAAATACAGCAATTTTAAAGTTTGAATGCTTATGTTATCTTGCTAATGCTAGCGATCTAATACTAGTGCTAATATCTGGTCATTTTCATACTGTACATGTCCTCAATGATGGAAATAAGGGATCAGATGGCATTAAAGCATAACCCTTAATGGGCATATTAGATTAGATGCCATTAAAGCTTAACCCTACTTGTATTCATGCAAATACAGCAATGTTAAAGTTTGAATGCTAAAGCTAACTTGCTAATGCTAGCGATCTAATGCTAGTGCTAATATCTGGTCATTTTCATACTGTACATGTCCTCTCGATGATGGAAATAAGAGATCAGATGGCGTGAAAGCTTAAGCCTTCTTGTATACATGCAAGTACTGCGATGTTTAATGTTGAATGCTAATGCTAACTTGCTAATGCTAGCGATTTAATGCTCGTGCTAATATCTAGTCATTTTCATTCTGTACGTGTCCTTTATGATGGAAATAAGAGATCAGATGACATTTAAGCATAACCCTTAATGGGCATATTAGATTAGATGGCATAAAAGCTGAACCCTACTTGTATTCATGCAAATACAGCAATGTTAAAGTTTGAATGCTAAAGCTAACTTGCTAATGCTAGCGATCTAATGCTAGTGGTAATATCTGGTCATTTTCATACTGTCTCGTGTCCTCGATGATGGAAATAAGAGATCAGATGGCGTGAAAGCTTAAGCCTTCTTGTATACATGCAAGTACTGCAATGTTTAAGTTTGAATGCTAATGTTAACTTGCAAATGCTAGCGATCTAATGCTAGTGCTAATATCTGGTCATTTTCATGCTCAACATGTCCTCTATGATGGAAATAAGAGATAAGATGGGAATAAAGCATAACCTTTCATGGGCATATTGGATCAGTTGGCATTAAAGCTTAATCCTTCTTGTATACATGCAAATACAGCAATGTTAAAGTTTGAATGCTAATGCTAACTTGCTAATGCTAGCGATCTAATGCTAGTGCTAATATCTGGTCATTTTCATGCTGAACATGTCCTCTATGATGGAAATAAGAGATCAGATCGCATTAAAGCATTACCGTTCATGGGCATATTGGATCAGATGGCATTAAAGCTTAACCCTTCTTGTATACATGCAAATACAGCAATGTTAAAGTTTGAATGCTAATGCTAATTACTAATGCTAGCGATCTAATGCTAGTGCTAATATCTGGTCATTTTCATGCTGAACATGTCCTCTATGATGGAAATAAGAGATCAGATGGCATTAAAGCATAACCTTTCATGGGCATTTTATATTAGATGGCATTAAAGCTTAACCCTTCTTGTATACATGCAAATACAGCAATGTTAAAGTTTCAATGCTTATGCTAACTATCTAATGCTAGCGATCTAATGCTAGTGCTAATATCTGATCATTTTCATACTGTATGTGTCCTCTATAATGGAAATGAGAAATCAGATAGCATTAAGGCATAACCCTTCATGGGCATATTAGATTAGATGTCATTAAAGCTTAACGCTTCTTGTATAATTGCATATACAGCAATGTTAAAGTTTGAATGCTAATGCTAACTTGCTAATGCTTGCGATCTAATGCTAGTGCTGATATCTGGTCATTTTCATGCAGAACATGTCCTCTAAGATGGAAATAAGAGATCTGATGGCATTAAAGCATAACCTTTCACGGACATATTGGATCAGATGGCATTAAAGCTTAACCCTTCTTGTATACATGCAAATACAGCAATGTTAAAGTTTGAATGCTAATGCTAACTTGCTAATGCTAGCGATCTAATGCTAGTGCTTATATCTGGTAATTTTCATGCTGAACATGCCCTCTGTTATGGAAATAAGAGATCAGAACGCATTAAAGCATTACCCTTCATGGGCATATTTGATCAAATGGCATTAAATCTTAACCCTTCTTGTATACATGCAAATACAGCCATGATAAAGTTTGAATGCTAATGCTAACTTGCCAATGCTAGCGATCTAATGCTAGTTCTAATATCTGGTCATCTTCATACTGAACGTGTCCTCTATGATGGAAATAAGAGATCAGATGACATTAAAGCATAACCCTTAATGGGCATATTAGATTATATGGCATTAAAGCTTAACCCTTCTTGTATACATGCAAGTACTGCAATGTTTAAGTTTGAATGCTAATGCTAACTTGCTAATGCTAACGATCTAATGTTAGTGCTAATATCTGGTCATTTTCATACTGTCCGTGTCCTCTATGATGAAAATAAGAGATCAGATGACATTAAAGCATACCCTTCATGGGCATATTAGATTAGATGGCATTAAAGCTTACCCCTTCTTGTATACATGCAAATACAGCAATTTTAAAGTTTGAATGCTTATGCTATCTTGCTAATGCTAGCGATCTAATTCTAGTGCTAATATCTGGTCATTTTCATACTGTACATGTCCTCAATGAAGGAAATAAGAAATCAGATGGCGTGAAAGCATAAGCCTTCTTGTATACATGCAAGAACTGCAATGTTTAAGTTTGAATGCTAATACTAACTTGCTAATGCTAGCGATCTAATTCTAGTGCTAATATCTGGTCATTTTCATACTGTACGTGTCCTCTATGATGGAAATAAGAGATCAGATGACATTAAAGCATAACCCTTAATTGGCATATTAGATAGGATGGCATTAAAGCTTAACCCTACTTGTATTCATGCAAATACAGCAATGTTGAAGTTTGAATGCTAAAGCTAACTTGCTAATGCTAGCGATCTAATGCTAGTGCTAATATCTGGTCATTTTCATACTGTACGTGTCCTCGATGATGGAAATAAGAGATCAGATGGCGTGAAAGCTTAAGCCTTCTTGTATACATGCAAGTACTGCAATGTTTACGTTTGAATGCTAATGCTAACTTGCTAATGCTAGCGATTTAATGCTAGTGCTAATATCTAGTCATTTTCATACTGTACGTGTCCTCTATGATGGAAATAAGAGATCAAATGCCCTTAAAGCTAAAGCCTTCTTGTATACATGCAAGTACTGCAATGTTTAAGTTTGAATGCTAATGCTAACCCTCTAATGCTAGCGATCTAATGCTAGTGCTAATATCTGGTCATTTTCATGCTGAACATGTCCTGTATGATGGAAATAAGTGATAAGATGGCATTAAAGCATCACCTTTCATGGGCATATTGGATCATATGTCAGTAAAGCTTAATCCTTCTTGTATACATGCAAATACAGCAATGTTAAAGTTTGAATGCTAATGCTAACTTGCTAATGCTAGCGATCTTATGCTAGTGCTAATATCTGGTCATTTTCATGCTGAACATGTGTCTCTATGATGGAAATAAGAGATCAGATGGCATTAAAAGCATAACCCTTCATGGGCATATTAGATTAGATGGCATTAAAGCTTTAACCCCTTCTTGTATTCATGCAAATACAGCAATGTTAAAGTTTGAATGCTAATGCTAACTTGCTAATGCTAGCGATCTAATGCTAGTGCTAATATCTGGTCATTTTCATACTGTGCGTGTCCTCTATGATGGAAATAAGAGATCAGATGGCATTAAAGCGTGGGTCAAGCTTAAGCATTCTTATATACATGCAAGTACTGCAATGTTTAAGTTTGAATGCTAATGCTAACTTGCTAATGCTAGCGATTTAATGCTAGTGCTAATATCTGGTCATTTTCATACTGTCGTGTCCTCTATGATGGAAATAAAGAGATCAAATGCATCACCTTTCATTAAAGCTAAAAAGCCTTCTTGTATACATGCAAATACTGCAATGTTTAAGTTTGAATGATAATGCTAACTTGCTAATGCTAGCGATCTAATGCTAGTGCTAATATCTGGTCATTTTCATGCTGAACATGTCCTCTATGATGGAAATAAGAGATCAGATGGCATTAAAGCATCACCTTTCATGGGCATATTGGATCAGATGGCATTAAAGCTTAACCCTTCTTGTATACATGCAAATACAGCAATGTTAAAGTTTGAATGCTAATGCTAACTTGCTAATGCTAGCGATCTAATGCTAGTGCTAATATCTGGTCATTTTCATACTGAACATGTCCTCTATGATGGAAATAAGAGATCAGATCATTAAAGCATTACCCTTCATGGGCATAATCAGATGGCATTAAACCTTCTTGTATACATGCAAATACAGCAATGTTAAAGTTTGAATGCTAATGCTAACTTGCTAATGCTAGCGATCTAATGCTAGTGCTAATATCTGGTCATTTTCATACTGTACGTGTCCTCTATGATGGAAATAAGAGATCAGATGGCATTAAAGCCTTAAGCCTTCTTGTATACATGCAATTAAAAACTTTACAATGATTAAGTTTGAATGCTAATGCTAACTTGCTAATGCTTGCGATCTAATGCTAGTGCTAATATCTGGTCATTTTCATGCTGAACATGTCCTCTATGATGGAAATAAGAGATCAGATGGCATTAAAGCATAACCTTTCATGGGCATATTGGATCAGATGGCATTAAAGCTTAACCCTTCTTGTATACATGCAAATACAGCAATGTTAAAGTTTGAATGCTAATGCTAACTTGCTAATGCTAGCGATCTAATGCTCGTGCTAATATCTGGTCATTTTCATGCTGAACATGTCCTCTATGATGGAAATAAGAGATCAGATCGAATTAAAGCATGACCGTTCATGGGCATTTTGGATCAGATGGCATTAAAGCTTAACCCTTCTTGTATACATGCAAATACAGCAATGTTAAAGTTTGAATGCTAAAGCTAACTTGCTAATGCTAGCGATCTAATGCTAGTGCTAATATCTGGTCATTTTCATACTGTACGTGTCCTCTATGATGGAAATAAGAGATCAAATGCCGTGAAAGCTAAAGCCTTCTTGTATACATGCAAGTACTGCATTGTTTAAGTTTGAATGCTAATGCTAACTTGCTAATGCTAGCGATCTAATGCTAGTGCTAATATCTGGTCATTTTCATGCTGAACATGTCCTCTATGATGGAAATAAGAGATAAGATGGCATTAAAGCATAACCTTTCAGGGGAATATTGGATCAGCTGGCATTAAAGCTTAATCCTTCTTGTATACATGCAAATACAGCAATGTTAAAGTTTGAATGCTAATGCTAACTTGCTAATGCTAGCGATCTAATGGTAGTGCTAATATCTGGTCATTTTCATGCTGAACATGTCCTCTATGATGGAAATATGAGATCAGATCGCATTAAAGCATTACCCTTCATGGGCATCTTGGATCAGATGGCATTAAAGCTTCACCCTTCTTGTATACATGCAAATACAGCAATGTTAAAGTTTGAATGCTAATGCTAACTTGCTAATGCTATCGATCTAATGCTAGTGCTAATATCTGGTCATTTTCATGCTGAACATGTCCTCTATGATGGAAATAAGAGATCAGATCGCATTAAAGCATAACCTTTCATGGTCATATTATATTAGATGGCATTAAAGCTTAACCCTTCTTGTATACATGCAAGTACAGCAATGTTAAAGTTTCAATGCTTATGCTAACTTGCTAATGCTAGCGAACTAATGCTAGTGCTAATATCTGATCATTTTCATACTGTATGTGTCCTCTATAATGGAAATCAGAAATCTGATGGCATTAAGGCATAACCCTTCATGGGCATATTAGATTAGATGTCTTTAAAGCTTCACGCTTCTTGTATAATTGCATTTACAGCAATGTTAAAGTTTGAATGCTAATGCTAATTTGCTAATGCTAGCAATCTAATGCAAGCGCTTATATCTGGTCATTTTCATGCTGAACATGCCCTCTGTGATGGAAATAAGAGATCAGATCGCATTAAAGCATTACCCTTCATGGGCATATTTGATCAGATGGCATTAAAGCTTAACCCTTCTTGTATACATGCAAATACAGCCATGTTAAAGTTTGAATGCTAATGCTGACTTGCTAATGCTAGCGATCTAATGTTAGTGCTAATATCTGGTCATTTTCATACAGTACATGTCCTCAATGATGGAAATAAGAGATCAGATGGCATTAAAGCATAACCCTTCAAGGGCATATTAGATTAGATGGCATTAAAGCTTAACCCTTCTTGTATACATGCAAATACAGCAATGTTAAAGTTTGAATGCTAATGCTAATTTGCTAATTCTAGCGATCTAATGCTAGCGCTTATATCTGGTCATTTTCATGCTGAACATGCCCTCTGTGATGGAAATAAGAGATCAGATCGCATTAAAGCATTACCCTACATGGGCATATTTGATCAGATGGCATTAAAGCTTAACCCTTCTTGTATACATGCAAATACAGCCATGTTAAAGTTTGAATGCTAATGCTAACCTGCTAATGCTAGCGATCTAATGTTAGTGCTAATATCTGGTCATTTTCATACAGTACATGTCCTCAATAATGGAAATAAGAGATCATATGGCATTAAAGCATAACCCTTCAAGGGCATATTAGATTAGATGGCATTAAAGCTTAACCCTTCTTGTATACATGCAAGTACAGCAATGTTAAAGTTTCAATGCTTATGCTAACTTGCTAATGCTAGCGATCTAATGCTAGTGCTAATATCTGATCATTTTCATACTGTATGTGTCCTCTATAATGGAAATCAGAAATCTGATGGCATTAAGGCATAACCCTTCATGGGCATATTAGATTAGATGTCATTAAAGCTTCACGCTTCTTGTATAATTGCATATACAGCAATGTTAAAGATTGAATTCTAATTCTAACTTGCTAATGCTTGCGATCTAATGCTAGTGCTAATATCTGGTCATTTTCATACTGTACGTGTCCTCTATGATGGAAATAAGAGATCAGATGGCATTAAAGCTTAAGCCTTCTTGTATACATGCAAGTACTGCAATGATTAAGTTTGAATGCTAATGCTAACTTGCTAATGCTTGTGATCTAATGCTAGTGCTAATATCTGGTCATTTTCATGCTAAACATGTCCTCTATGATGGAAATAAGAGATCAGATGGCATTAAAGCATAACCTTTCATGGGCATATTGGATCAGATGGCATTAAAGCTTCACCCTTCTTGTATACATGCAAATACAGCAATATGAAAGTTTGAATGCTAATGCTAACTTGCTAATGCTAGCGATCTAATGCTCGTGCTAATATCTGGTCATTTTCATGCTGAACATGTCCTCTATGATGGAAATAAGAGATCAGATCAAATTAAAGCATTACCCTTCATGGGCATATTGGATCAGATCGCATTAAAGCTTAACCCTTCTTGTATACATGCAAATACAGCAATGTTAAAGTTTGAATGCTAATGCTAACTTGCTAATGCTAGCGATCTAATGCTAGTGCTAATATCTGGTCATTTTCATGCTGAACATGTCCTCTATGATGAAAATAAGAGATCAGATGGCATTTAAGCATAACCCTTCATGGGCATATTAGATTAGATGGCATTAAAGCTTAACCCTTCTTGTATTCATGCAAATACAGCAATGTTAAAGTTTGAATGCTA
Source organism: Gymnothorax javanicus (assembly GCA_029692085.1). NCBI lineage: Eukaryota > Metazoa > Chordata > Actinopteri > Anguilliformes > Muraenidae > Gymnothorax > Gymnothorax javanicus. The sequence continues at coordinate 104,542,551 of CM056202.1, forward strand.
AAGCTAACTTGCTAATGCTAGCGATCTAATGCTAGTGGTAATATCTGGTCATTTTCATACTGTACGTGTCCTCGATGATGGGAATAAGAGATCAAATGCCGTTAAAGCTAAAGCCTTCTTGTATACATGCAAGTACTGCAATGTTTAAGTTTGAATGCTAATGCTAACTTGCTAATGCTAGCGATTTAATGCTAGTGCTAATATCTAGTCATTTTCATACTGTACGTGTCCTCTATGATGGGAATAAGAGATCAAATGCCGTTAAAGCTAAAGCCTTCTTGTATACATGCAAGTACTGCAATGTTTAAGTTTGAATGCTAATGCTAACTTGCTAATGCTAGCGATCTAATGCTAGTGCTAATATCTGGCATTTTCATTCTGAACATGTCCTCTATGATGGAAATAAGAATAAGATGGCATTAAAGCATTTTCATGGGCATTAAATTAAATCTTAATCCTTCTTGTATACATGCAAATACAGCAATGTTAAAGTTTGAATGCTAATGCTAACTTGCTAATGCTAGCGATCTAATGCTAGTGCTAATATCTGGTCATTTTCATGCTGAACATGTCCTCTATGATGGAAATAAGAAATCAGATCGCATTAAAGCCCTTCATGGGCATATTGGATCAAATGGCATTAAAGCTTAACCCTTCTTGTATACATGCAAATACAGCAATGTTAAAGTTTGAATGCTAATGCTAACTTGCTAATGCTAGCGATCTAATGCTAGTGCTAATATCTGGTCATTTTCATGCTGAACATTTCCTCTATGATGGAAATAAGAGATCAGATGGCATTAAAGCATAACCTTTCATGGGCATATTATATTAGATGGCATCAAAAGCTAACCCTTCTTGTATACATGCAAGTACAGCAATGTTAAAGTTTCAATGCTTATGCTAACTTGCTAATGCTAGCGATCTAATGCTAGTGCTAATATCTGATGATTTTCATACTGTATGTGTCCTCTATAATGGAAATCAGAAATCTGATGGCATTAAGGCATAACCCTTCATGGGCATATTAGATTAGATGTCTTTAAAGCTTCACGCTTCTTGTATAATTGCATATACAGCAATGTTAAAGTTTGAATTCTAATTCTAACTTGCTAATGCTAGCGATCTAATGCTAGTGCTAATATCTGGTCATTTTCATACTGTACGTGTCCTCTATGATGGAAATAAGAGATCAGATGGCATTAAAGCTTAAGACTTCTTGTATACATGCAAGTACTGCAATGATTAAGTTTGAATGCTAATGCTAACTTGCTAATGCTTGCGATCTAATGCTAGTTCTCATATCTGGTCATTTTCATGCTGAACATGTCCTCTATGATGGAAATAAGAGATCAGATGGCATTAAAGCATAACCTTTCATGGGCATATTGGATCAGATGGCATTAAAGCTTAACCCTTCTTGTATACATGCAAATACAGCAATGTTAAAGTTTGAATGCTAATGCTCATTTGCTAATACTAGCGATCTAATGCTAGCGCTTATATCTGGTCATTTTCATGCTAAACATGCCCTCTGTGATGGAAATAAGAGATCAGATCGCATTAAAGCATTACCCTTCATGGGCATATTTGATCAGATGGCATTAAAGCTTAACCCTTCTTGTATACATGCAAATACAGCCATGTTAAAGTTTGAATGCTAATGCTAACTTGCTAATGCTAGCGATCGAATGTT
>CM056202.1:104544346-104562594 GCA_029692085.1 Gymnothorax javanicus
TGTTAAGTTTGAATGCTAATGCTAACTTGCTAATGCTATGCATCTAATGCTAGTGCTAATATCTGGTCATTTTCATGCTGAACATGTCCTCTATGATGGAAATAGAGATCAGATGGCATTAAAGCATAACCTTCATGGGCATCTTGGATCAGATGGCATTAAAGCTTAACCTTCTTGTATACATGCAAATACAGCAATGTTTAAGTTTGAATGCTAATGCTAACTTAGCTAATGCTAGCGATCTAATGCTAGTGCTAATATCTGGTCATTTTCATGCTGAACATGTCCTCTATGATGGAAATAAGAATCAGATGATTAAAGCATTAACCTTCATGGGCATATTGATCAATGGCATTAAAGCTTAACCTTCTTGTATCATGCAATACAGCAATGTTAAAGTTTGAATGCTAAAGCTAACTTCTAATGACTGCGAATCTAATGCTAGTGTAATATCTGGTCATTTTCATACTGTACTGTCTCTATATGAAATAAGAGATCAGATGGCATTAAGCATAACCCTTCATGGGCATATTAGATTAGATGCTAAACTTACCTTCTTGTATAATGCAATACGCAATGTTAAGTTTGAATGCTAATGCTAATTTGCTAATGCTAGCATCTAATGCAGGCTATATCTGGTCATTTTCATGCTGAACATGCCTCTTGATGGAAATAAGAGATCAGATCGCATTAAAGCATTACCCTCATGGGCATATTGATCAGATGGCATTAAAGCTTAACCCTTCTTGTATACATGCAAATACAGCAATGTTAAGTTTGAATGCTAATGCTACTTGCTAATGCTAGCGATCTAATGTAGTCTAATATCTGGTCATTTTCATCAACATGTCCTCAATGATGGAAATAAGAGATCAGATGGCATTAAGCATAACCTTCAGGGCATATTGATTAGATGGCATTAAAGCTTAACCTTCTTGTATACATGCAAATACAGCAATGTTAAAGTTTGAATGCTAATGCTAATTGCTAATCTAGGATCTAATGCTAGTGCTAATATCTGGTCATTTTCATGGAACATGTCCTCTATGATGCAAATAAGAGATCAGATCAGCAAAGAATTACCCTTCATTGGCATATTGGATCAGATGGCATTAAAGCTTTAACCCTTCTTGTATTCATGCAAATACAGCAATGTTAAAGTTTAATGCTAATGCTAACTTGCTAATGCTAGCGACTTCCAATGCTTCCGGCACATCTGGTCATTTTCATGTTGAACATGTCCTCTATGATGGAAATAAGAGATCAGATGGCATTAGCATAACCCTTCATGGGCATATTAGATTAGATGGCATGTGCTTAACCCTACTTGTATTCATGCAAATACAGCAATGTTAAAGTTTGAAGTTAAAGCTAACTTTGCTAATGCTAGCGATCTAATGCTAGTGGTAATATCTGGTCATTTTCATACTATAATGCGTGTCCTCGATGATGGAAATAAGAGATCAGATGGCGTGAAAGCTTAAGCCTTCTTGTATACATGCAAGTACTGCAATGTTTAAGTTTGAATGCTAATGCTAACTTGCTAATGCTAGCGATTTAATGCTAGTGCTAATATCTAGTCATTTTCATACTGTACGTGTCCTCTATGATGGAAATAAGAGATCAAATGCGTTAAAGCTAAAGCCTTCTTGCAAACATGCATGTACTGCAATGTTTAAGTTTGAATGCTAATGCTAACTTTCTAATGCTAGCGATCTAATGCTAGTGCTAATATCTGGTCATTTCGTTCCTGAACATGTCCTCTATGATGGAAATAAGAGATAAGATGGCATTAAAGCATAACCTTTCATGGGCATATTGGATCAGTTGGCATTAAAGCTTAATCCTTCTTGTATACATGCAAATACAGCAATGTTAAAGTTTGAATGCTAATGCTAACTTGCTAATGCTAGCGATCAAATGCTAGTGCTAATATCTGGTCATTTCCATGCTGAACATGTCCTCTATGATGAAAATAAGAGATCAGATCGCATTAAAACCCTTCATTGGCATATTGGATCAGATGGCATTAAAGCTTAACCCTCTTTGTATACATGCAAATACAGCAATGTTAAAGTTTGAATGCTAATGCTAACTTGCTAATGCTAGCGATCTAATGCTAGTGGTAATATCTGGTCATTTTCATACTGAACATGTCCTCGATGATGGAAATAAGAGATCAGATGGCGCATAACCTATCATTAAAGCTTAAAGCCTTCTTGTATACATGCAAGTACTGCAATGTTTAAGTTTGAATGCTAATGCTAACTTGCTAATGCTAGCGATCTAATGCTAGTGCTAATATCTAGTCATTTTCATACTGTACGTGTCCTCTATGATGGAAATAAGAGATCAAATGCCGTTAAAGCTAAAGCCTTCTTGTATACATGCATGTACTGCAATGTTTAAGTTTGAATGCTAATGCTAACTTGCTAATGCTAGCGATCTAATGCTAGTGCTAATATCTGGTCATTTTCATTCTGAACATGTCCTCTATGATGGAAATAAGAGATAAGATGGCATTAAAGCATAACCTTTCATGGGCATATTGGATCAGTTGGCATTAAAGCTTAATCCTTCTTGTATACATGCAAATACAGCAATGTTAAAGTTTGAATGCTAATGCTAACTTGCTAATGCTAGCGATCTAATGCTAGTGCTAATATCTGGTCATTTTCATGCTGAACATGTCCTCTATGATGGAAATAAGAGATCAGATCGCATTAAAGCCCTTCATGGGCATATTGGATCAAATGGCATTAAAGCTTAACCCTTCTTGTATACATGCAAATACAGCAATGTTAAAGTTTGAATGCTAATGCTAATTTGCTAATGCTAGCGATCTAATGCTAGTGCTAATATCTGGTCATTTTCATGCTGAACATGTCCTCTATGATGGAAATAAGAGATCAGATGGCATTAAAGCATAACCTTTCATGGGCATATTATATTAGATGGCATTAAAGCTTAACCCTTCTTGTATACATGCAAGTACAGCAATGTTAAAGTTTCAATGCTTATGCTAACTTGCTAATGCTAGCGATCTAATGCTAGTGCTAATATCTGATGATTTTCATACTGTATGTGTCCTCTATAATGGAAATCAGAAATCTGATGGCATTAAGGCATAACCCTTCATGGGCATATTAGATTAGATGGCATTTAAAGCTTAACCCTTCTTGTATACATGCAAATACAGCAATGTTAAAGTTTGAATGCTAATTCTAACTTGCTAATGCTAGCGATCTAATGCTAGTGCTAATATCTGGTCATTTTCATACTGTGCGTGTGTCCTCTATGATGGAAATAAGAGATCAGATGGCATTAAAGCTTAAGACTTCTTTGTATACATGCAAGTACTGCAATGATTAAGTTTGAATGCTAATGCTAACTTGTATTAATGCCAATACATCTAATGCTAGTTCTAATATCTGGTCATTTTCATGCTGAACATGTCCTCTATGATGGAAATAAGAGATCAGATCGCATTAAAGCATTACCCTTCATGGGCATATTTAATCAGATGGCATTAAAGCTTAACCCTTCTTGTATACATGCAAATACAGCAATGTTAAAGTTTGAATGCTAATGCTCATTTGCTAATACTAGCGATCTAATGCTAGCGCTTATATCTGGTCATTTTCATGCTGAACATGCCCTCTATGATGGAAATAAGAGATCAGATGGCATTAAAGCATTACCCTTCATGGGCATATTTGATCAGATGGCATTAAAGCTTAACCCTTCTTGTATACATGCAAATACAGCCATGTTAAAGTTTGAATGCTAATGCTAACTTGCTAATGCTAGCGATCTAATGTTAGTGCTAATATCTGGTCATTTTCATACAGTACATGTCCTCAATGATGGAAATAAGAGATCAGATGGCATTAAAGCATAACCCTTCAAGGGCATATTAGATTAGATGGCATCTGGCTTAACCCTTCTGGCATTATACATGCAAATGCAATGTTTAAGTTTGAATGCTAATGCTAACTTGCTAATGCTAGCGATCTAATTATAGTGCTAATATCTGGTCATTTTCATACTGTACGTGTCCTCAATGATGGAAATAAGAGATCAGATGACATTAAAGCATAACCCTTAATGGGCATATTAGATTAGATGGCATTAAAGCTTAACCCTACTTGTATTCATGCCAATACAGCAATATTAAAGTTTGAATGCTAAAGCTAACTTGCTACTGATAGCGATCTAATGCTAGTGCTAATATCTGGTCATTTTCATATTGTACGTGTCCTCGATGATGGAAATAAGAGATCAGATGGCGTGAAAGCTTTAGCCTTCTTGTATACAATCAAGTACTGCAATGTTTAAGTTTGAATGCTAATGCTAACTTGCTAATGCTAGCGATTTAATGCTAGTGCTAATGTCTAGTCATTTTCATACTGTATGTGTCCTCTATAATGGAAATCAGAAATCAGATGGCATTAAGGCATAACCCTTCATGGGCATATTAGATTAGATGTCATTAAAGCTTCACGCTTCTTGTATAATTGCATATACAGCAATGTTAAAGTTTGAATTCTAATTCTAACTTGCTAATGCTAGCGATCTAATGCTAGTGCTAATATCTGGTCATTTTCATACTGTACGTGTCCTCTATGATGGAAATAAGAGATCAGATGGCATTAAAGCTTAAGCCTTCTTGTATACATGCAAGTACTGCAATGATTAAGTTTGAATGCTAATGCTAACTTGCTAATGCTTGCGATCTAATGCTAGTGCTAATATCTGGTCATTTTCATGCTGAACATGTCCTCTATGATGGAAATTAGAGATCAGATGGCATTAAAGCATAACCTTTCATGGGCATATTGGATCAGATGGCATTAAAGCTTAACCCTTCTTGTATACATGCAAATACAGCAATGTTTAAGTTTGAATGCTAATGCTAACTGGCTAAAGCTAGCGATCTAATGCTAGTGCTAATATCTGGTCATTTTCATGCTGAACATGTCTCTATGATGGAAATAAGAGATCAGATCGAATTAAAGCATTACCCTTCATGGGCATATTGGATCAAATGGCATTAAAAGTGCTAAAACCCTTCTTGTATACATGCAAATACAGCAATGTTAAAGTTTGAATGCTAAATGCTAACTTGCTAATGCTAGCGATCTAATGCTAGTGCTAATATCTGGTCATTTTCATGCTGAAAATGTCACCGATGATGGAAATAAGAGATAAGATCAGATGGGCATATTGGATCAGTTGGCATTAAAGCTTAAGCCTTCTTTTATACAGATACTGCAATGTTTAAGTTTGAATGCTAATGCTAACTTGCTAATAATAAGCGATTTAATGCTAGTGGTCATTTTCATGCTGAACTTGTCCTCTATGATGAAATAAGAGATCAAATAAAGATTAAATTTAAGCTTTGTATAACAAATACCTTCTTGTATACATGCAAGTACAGCAATGTTTAAGTTTGATTGCTAATGCTAACTTGCTAATGCTAGCGATCTAATGCTAGTGCTAATATCTGATCATTTTCATACTGTATGTGTCCTCTATAATGGAAATCAGAAATCTGATGGCATTAAGGCATAACCCTTCATGGGCATATTAGATTAGATGGCATTAAAGCTTAACCCTTCTTGTATACATGCAAATACAGCCATGTTAAAGTTTGAATGCTAAGGCTAACTTGCTGATGCTAGCGATCTAATGTTAGTGCTAATATCTGGTCATTTTCATGCTGAACATGTCCTCTATGATGGAAATAAGAGATCAGATCAATTTAAAGCATTACCCTTCATGGGCATATTGGATCAGATGGCATTAAAGCTTAACCCTTCTTGTATACATGCAAATACAGCAATGTTAAAGTTTGAATGCTAATGCTAACTTGCTAATGCTAGCGATCTAATGCTAGTGCTAATATCTGGTCATTTTCATGCTGAACATGTCCTCTATGATGGAAATAAGAGATCAGATGGCATTAAAGCATATACCCTTCAATTGGGATTTCATTGCTTATGCTAACCCTTCATGGGCATATTGGATCAGATGGCATTAAAGCTTAACCCTTCTTGTATACATGCAAGTACAGCAATGTTAAAGTTTCAATGCTTATGCTAACTTGCTAATGCTAGCGATCTAATGCTAGTGCTAAAATCTGATCATTTTCATACTGTATGTGTCCTCTATAATGAAAATCAGAAATCAGATGGCATTAAGGCATAACCCTTCATGGGCATATTAGATTAGATGTCATTAAAGCTTCACGCTTCTTGTATAATTGCATATACAGCAATGTTAAAGTTTGAATTCTAATTCTAACTTGCTAATGCTAGCGATCTAATGCTAGTGCTAATATCTGGTCATTTTCATACTGTACGTGTCCTCTATGATGGAAATAAGAGATCAGATGGCATTAAAGCTTCAGCCTTCTTGTATACATGCAAGTACTGCAATGATTAAGTTTGAATGCTAATGCTAACTTGCTAATGCTAGCGATCTAATGCTAGTGCTAATATCTGGTCATTTTCATGCTGAACATGTCCTCTATGATGGAAATAAGAGATCAGATGGCATTAAAGCATAACCTTTCATTGGCATATTGGATCAGATGGCATTAAAGCTTAACCCTTCATGTATACATGCAAATACAGCAATGTTAAAGTTTGAATGCTAATGCTAACTTGCTAATGCTAGCGATCTAATTAAAGTGCTAATATCTAGTCATTTTCATACTGTGCGTGTCCTCAATGATGGAAATAAGAGATCAGATGACATTAAAGCATACCCCTTAATGGGCATATTAGATAAGATGGCATTAAAGCTTCACCCTACTTGTATTCATGCCAATACAGCAATATTAAAGTTTGAATGCTAAAGCTAACTTGCTAATGATAGAGATCTAATGCTAGTGCTAATATCTGGTCATTTTCATATTGTACGTGTCCTCGATGATGGAAATAAGAGATCAGATGGCGTGAAAGCTTTAGCCTTCTTGTATACATGCAAGTACTACAATGTTTAAGTTTGAATGCTAATGCTAACTTGCTAATGCTAGCGATTTAATGCTAGTGCTAATGTCTAGTCATTTTCATACTGTTTGTGTCCTCTATAATGGAAATCAGAAATCAGATGGCATTAAGGCATAACCCTTTATGGGCATATTAGATTAGATCTCATGAAAGCTTCACGCTTCATTTATGATTGCATATACAGCAATGTTAAAGTTTGAATTCTAATTCTAACTTGCTAATGCTAGCGATCTAATGCTAGTGCTAATATCTGGTCATTTTCATACTGTACGTGTCCTCTATAATGGAAATAAGAGATCAGATGGCATTAAAGGTTAAACCTTCTTGTATACATGCAAGTACTGCAATGATTAAGTTTGAATGCTAATGCTAACTTGCTAATGCTTGCGATCTAATGCTAGTGCTAATATCTGGTCATTTTCATGCTGAACATGTCCTCTATGATGGAAATTAGAGATCAGATGGCATTAAAGCATAACCTTTCATGGGCATATTGGATCAGATGGCATTAAAGCTTAACCCTTCTTGTATACATGCAAATACAGCAATGTTTAAGTTTGAATGCTAATGCTAACTAGCTAATGCTAGCGATCTAATGCTCGTGCTAATATCTGGTCATTTTCATGCTGAACATGTCCTCTATGATGGAAATAAGAGATCAGATCGAATTAAAGCATTACCCTTCATGGGCATATTGGATCAAATGGCATTAAAGCTTAACCCTTCTTGTATACATGCAAATACAGCAATGTTAAAGTTTGAATGCTAAAGCTTACTTGCTAATGCTAGCGATCTAATGCTAGTGGTAATATCTGGTCATTTTCATACTGTACGTATCCTCGATGATTGAAATAAGAGATCAGATGGCGCGAAAGCTTAAGCCTTCTTTTATACATGCAAGTACTGCAATGTTTAAGTTTGAATGCTAATAATTGCTAATGCTAGCGTTTTTAATGCTAGTGCTAATATCTAGTCATTTTCATACTGTACGTGTCCTCTATGATGGAAATAAGAGATCAAATGCCGTTAAAGCTAAAGCCTTCTTGTATACATGCAAGTACTGCAATGTTTAAGTTTGAATGCTAATGCTAACTTGCTAATGCTAGCGATCTAATGCTAGTACTAATATCTGGTCATTTTCATGCTGAACATGTCCTCTATTATGGAAATAAGAGATCAGATGGCATTAAAGCATAACCTTTCATGGGCATATTGGATCAGTTGGCATTAAAGCTTAATCCTTCTTGTATACATGCAAATACTGCAATGTTAAAGTTTGAATGCTAATGCTAACTTGCTAATACTAGCGATCTAATGCTAGTGCTAATATCTGGTCATTTTCATGCTGAACATGTCCTCTATAATGGAAATAAGAGATCAGATCGCATTAAAGCATTACCCTTCATGGGCATATTGGATCAGATGGCATTAAAGCTTAACCCTTCTTGTATAAATGCAAGTACAGCAATGTTAAAGTTTCAATGCTTATCCTAACTTGCTAATGCTAGCGATCTAATGCTAGTGCTAATATCTGATCATTTTCATACTGTATGTGTCCTATATAATGGAAATCAGAAATCTGATGGCATTAAGGCATAACCCTTCATGGGCATATTAGATTAGATGGCATTAAAGCTTAACCCTTCTTGTATACATGCAAATACAGCCATGTTAAAGTTTGAATGCTAATGCTAACTTGCTAATGCTAGTGATCTAATGCTAGTGCTAATATCTGGTCATTTTCATACTGTAAGTGTCCTCGATGATGGAAATAAGAGATCAGATGGAGTGAAAGCTTTAGCCTTCTTGTATACATGCAAGTACTGCAATGTTTAAGTTTAAATGCTAATGCTAACTTGCTAATGCTAGCGATTTTATGCTAGTGCTAATATCTAGTCATTTTCATACTGTATGTGTCCTCTATAATGGAAATCAGAAATCAGATGGCATTAAGGCATAATTCTTCATGGGCATATTAGATGAGATGTCATTAAAGCTTCACGCTTCTTGTATAATTGCATATACAGCAATGTTAAAGTTTGAATTCTAATTATAACTTGCTAATGCTAGCGATCTAATGCTAGTGCTAATATCTGGTCATTTTCATACTGTACGTGTCCTCTATGATGGGAATAAGAGATCAGATGGCATTAAAGCTAAAGCCTTCTTGTATACATGCAAGTACTGCAATGATTAAGTTTGAATGCTAATGCTAACTTGCTAATGCTTGCGATCTAATGCTATTGCTAATATCTGGTCATTTTCATGCTGAACATGTCCTCTATGATGGAAATAAGAGATCAGATGGCATTAAAGCATAACCTTTCATGGGCATATTGGATCAGATGGCATTAAAGCTTAACCCTTCTTGTATACATGCAAATACAGCAATGTTAAAGTTTGAATGCTAATGCTAACTTGCTAATGCTAGCGATCTAATGCTCGTGCTAATATCTGGTCATTTTCATGCTGAACATGTCCTCTATGATGGAAATAAGAGATCAGATCGAATTAAAGCATTACCCTTCATGGGCATATTGGATCAGATGGCATTAAAGCTTAACCCTTCTTGTATACATGCAAATACAGCAATGTTAAAGTTTGAAAGCTAATGCTAACTTGCTAATGCTAGCGATCTAATGCTAGTGCTAATATCTGGTCATTTTCATGCTGAACATGTCCTCTTTGATGGAAATAAGAGATCTGATGGCATTAAAGCATAACCCTTCATGGGCATAATAGATTAGATGGCATTAAAGCTTAACCCTACTTGTATTCATGCAAATACAGCAATGTTAAAGTTTGAATGCTAAAGCTAACTTGCTAATGCTAGCGATCTAATGCTAGTGGTAATATCTGGTCATTTTCATACTGTACGTGTCCTCGATGATGGAAATAAGAGATCAGATGGCGTGAAAGCTTAAGCCTTCTTGTATACATGCAAGTACTGCAATGTTTAAGTTTGAATGCTAATGCTAACTTGCTAATGCTAGCGATTTAATGCTAGTGCTAATATCTAGTCATTTTCATACTGTACGTGTCCTCTATGATGGAAATAAGAGATCAAATGCCGTTAAAGCTAAAGCCTTCTTGTATACATGCAAGTACTGCAATGTTTAAGTTTGAATGCTAATGCTTACTTGCTAATGCTAGCAATCTAATGCTAGTGCTAATATCTGGTCATTTTCATGCTGAACATGTCCTCTATGATGGAAATAAGAGATAAGATGGCATTAAAGCATAACCTTTCATGGGCATATTGGATCAGTTGGCATTAAAGCATAATCCTTCTTGTATACATGCAAATACAGCAATGTTAAAGTTTGAATGCTAATGCTAATTTGCTAATGCTAGCGATCTTATGCTAGTGCTAATATCTGGTCATTTTCATGCTGAACATGTCCTCTATGATGGAAATAAGAGATCAGATCGCATTAAAGCATTACCCTTCATGGGCATATTGGATCAGATGGCTGTAAAGCTTAACCCTTCTTGTATCGTGCAAATACAGCAATGTTAAAGTTTGAATGCTAATGCTAACTTGCTAATGCTAGCGATCTAATGCTAGTGCTAATATCTGGTCATTTTCATGCTGAACATGTCCTCTATGATGGAAATAAGAGATCAAATGGCATTAAAGCATAACCTTTCATGGGCATATTATATTAGATGGCATTAAAGCTTAACCCTTCTTGTATAAATGCAAGTACAGCATTGTTAATGTTTCAATGCTTATGCTAACTTGCTAATGCTAGCGATCTAATGCTAGTGCTAATATCTGATCATTTTCATACTGTATGTGTCCTCTATAATGGAAATCAGAAATCTGATACCATTAAGGCATAACCCTTCATGGGCATATTAGATTAGATGTCATTAAAGCTTAACCCTTCTTGTATACATGCAAATACAGCAATGTTAAAGTTTGAATGCTAATTCTAACTTGCTAATGCTAGCGATCTAATGCTAGTGGTAATATCTGGTCATTTTCATACTGTACCTGTCCTCTATGATGGAAATAAGAGATCAGATGGCATTAAAGCTTAAGCCTTCTTGTATACATGCAATACTGCAATGATTAAGTTTGAATGCTAATGCTAACTTGCTAATGCTAGCGATCTAATGCTAGTGCTAATATCTGGTCATTTTCATACTGAACATGTCCTCTATGATGGAAATAAGAGATCAGATGGCATTAAAGCTAAATAACCTTTCATGGGCATATTACAGATGGCATTAAAGCTTAACCCTGTATTCATGCAAATGTTTAAGTTTGAATGCTAATGCTAACTTGCTAATGATAGCGATCTAATGCTAGTGCTAATATCTGGTCATTTTTTGCTGAACATATACTCTATGATGTAAGAGATAAGATGGAATTAAAGCATACCCCTTCAAATGATCAGATGGCAGTAAAGCTTAACCCTTCTTGTATACATGCAAATACTGCAATGTTTAAGTTTGAATGCTAATGCTAACTTGCTAAGCTACGATCTAATGCTAGCGGTTAATATCTGGTCATTTTCATGCTGAACATGTCCTAATATCTGCATATAAGATGGCTGCAAAGTTTAAGTTTGAACATGCTAATGCTAATACAGCTTGAATGGCTAATGCTAATGTATTAAAAATATCTGGTCATTTTCATGCTGAACATGTCCTCTATGATGGAAATAAGAGATCAGATGGCATTAAAGCTATATTGGATCCTTCTTGTATACATGCAAATACAGCAATGTTAAAGTTTGAATGCTAATGCTAACTTGCTAATGCTAGCGATCTAATGCTAGTGCTAATATCTGGTCATTTTCATGCTGAACATGTCCTCTATGATGGAAAATCAGATGGCATTAAAGCATAACCTTTCATGGATATTATATTAGATGGCATTAAAGCTTAATTATACATGCAAGTACAGCAATGTTAAAGTTTCATGGGCATCTTGGATCTAGTGCTAAAAGATGGCATTAAAATCAGATTAACCCTTTTCATACATGCAAATACAGTTAATGTTAAAATTTGAATGCTAAATGCTAGCGAAAGCTAATGCTAGCGATCTAATCTCATTAGATGTAATATCTGGTCATTTCATGCTGAACATGTCCTCAGCAATGATTGGAAATAATGCTAAGCTAATCAGATGGATTAATGCTAGTGCTAATACCCTTCATGCTGAATATGCATATGGAAATAAGAGATCAGATGGCATTAAAGCATAACCCTTCATGGGTATTAGATCAGATGGCAAAATGGCTTCATGTATTCATGCAAATGTTAAAGTTTGAATGCTAAAGCTAACTTGCTAATGCTAGCGATCTAATGCTAGTGGTAATATCTGGTCATTTTCATACTGTCGTGTGTCCTCTATGATGGAAATAAGATGGAAATAAGAGATCAGATGGCCTGAAAGCTTAACCCTTCTTGTATACATGCAAATACTGCAATGTTTAAGTTTGAATGCTAATGCTAACTTGCTAATGCTAGCGATTTAATGCTAGTGCTAATATCAGTCATTTTCATACTGTATGTGTCCTCTATGATGGAAATAAGAGATCAAATGCATGGGCATATTAGATTATATGTCATTAAAGCCTTCTTGTATACATGCAAGTACTGCAATGTTTAAGTTTGAATGCTAATGCTAACTTGCTAATGCTAGCGATCTAATGCTAGTGCTAATATCTGGTCATTTTCATATGCTGAACATGTCCTCTATGATGGAAATAAGAGATCAGATGGGCATATTGAAGATGGCATTAAAGCTTAACCCTTCTTGTATACATGCAAATACAGCAATGTTTAAGTTTGAATGCTAATGCTAACTTGCTAATGCTAGCGATCTAATGCTAGTACTAATATCTGTCATTTTCATGCTGAACATGTCCTCTATGATGGAAATAAGAGATAAGATGGCATTAAAGCATAACCTTCATGGCATATTGGATCAGATGGCATTAAAGCTTAATCCTTCTTGTATACATGCAAATACAGCAATGTTAAAGTTTGAATGCTAATGCTAACTTGCTAATGCTAGCGATCTAATGCTAGTGCTAATATCTGGTCATTTTCATACTGTACGTGTCCTCGATGATGGAAATAAGAGATCAGATCGCATTAAAGCATTGAATGCTGGATCAGATGGCATTATTGTATACATGCAAATACAGCAATGTTTAAGTTTGAATGCTAATGCTAACTTGCTAATGCTAGCGATCTAATGCTAGTGCTAATATCTGGTCATTTTCATACTGTACGTGTCCTCTATGATGGAAATAAGAGATCAAATGGCATTAAAGCTAACCCTTCATAGGCATATTATATACATGGCATTACTGCAATGTTTAAGTTTGAATGCTAATGTTTAATGGTGCTAATGCTAGCGATCTAATGCTAGTGGTAATATCTGGTCATTTTCATTCTGAACATGAAATGGAAATAAGAGATAAGATGGCATTAAGGCATAACCTTTCATGGGCATATTAGATTAGATGGCATTAAAGCTTAACCCTTCTTGTATACATGCAATATACAGCAATGTTAAAGTTTGAATGCTAATGCTAACTTGCTAATGCAAGCGACGATCTAATGCTAGTTAATATCTGGTCATTTTCATGCTGAACATGTCCCTATGATGGAAATAAGAGAGATCAGGGGATGGAAATAAGAGATCAGATGCCATAAAGCTAAAAGCATTGTATACATGCAAGTACTGCAATGTTTAAGTTTGAATGCTAATTAACTTGCTAATGCTAGCGATCTAATGCTGTGCTAATATCTGGTCATTTTCATGCTGAACATGTCCTGTATGATGGAAATAAGAGATAAATGGCCCTTTCATGGGCATATTGGATCAAATGGCATTGCTAAACTTTTATAAATGCAAATACAGCAATGTTAAAGTTTGAATGCTAATGCTAACTTGCTAATGCTAGCGATCTAATGCTAGTGCTAATATCTGGTCATTTTCATCCTGAACATGTCCTCTATGATGGAAATAAAGAGATCAGATGGCATTAAAGCATAACCTTCATGGGCATATTAGATTAGATGGCATTAAAGCTTAATCCTTCTTGTATACATGCAAATACAGCAATGTTAAAAGTTTGAATGCTTAATGCTAACTTGCTAATGCTAGCGATCTAATGCTAGTGCTAATATCTGGTCATTTTCATACTGTATGTGTCCCTATGATGGAAATAAGAGCATTAAAGAATTAACCCTTCATGGGCATATTAAGATTAGATTCTTTTAAACCCTTGTATACATGCAATACAGCAATGTTAAGTTTGAATCTAATTCTAACTTGCTAGCGTTAGCGATCTAATGCTAGTGCTAATATCTGGTCATTTTCATACTGAACATGTCCTCTATGATGGAAATAAGAGATCAGATGGCTAAAGCTTTAAGACTTGCTAATGCAATGTACTGCAATGATTAAGTTTGAATGCTAATACTAATGCTAACATTTTTAATGCTGAACATGATCTAATGCTAGTGCTAATATCTGATCATTTTCATACTGCATGTCCTCGATGATGGCATATGAGATCAGATGGCATGTAAAGCTTAAATACATGCAAATACAGCAATGTTAAAAAGTTTGAATGCTAATGCTAACTTGCTAATGCTAAATGCCTGGTAATATCTGGTCATTTCATGCACGTGTCTCTATGATGGAAATAATCAGATCAAATGGCATTAAAGCTTTAACCCTTCTTGTATACATGCAAATACTGCAATGTTTAAGTTTGAATGCTAATGCTAATTTTGCTAATGCTAGCGATTTAATGCTAGTGCTTAATATCTGGTCATTTTCATGCTGAACATGTCCTCTTTGATGGAAATAAGAGATAAGATGGCATTTAAGCATAACCCTTCATGGGCATATTGGATCAGATGGCATTAAAGCTTAACCCTTCTTGTATACATGCAAATACAGCAATGTTAAAGTTTGAATGCTAATGCTAACTTGCTAATGCTAGCGATCTAATGCTAGTGGTAATATCTGGTCATTTTCATGCTGAACATGTCCTCTATGATGGAAATAAGATCAGATGGCATTAAAGCATTACCCTTCATGGGCATATTGGATCAAGATGGCATTAAAGCTTAACCCTTCTTGTATACATGCAAGGACAGCAATGTTTAAGTTTGAATGCTAATGCTAACTTGCTAATGCTAGCGATTTAATGCTAGTGCTAATATCTGGTCATTTTCATGCTGAACATGTCCTCTATGATGGAAATAAGAGATCAGATGGCATTAAAGCATAACCTTTCATGGGCATATTGGATCAGATGGCATTAAAGCTTAACCCTTCTTGTATACATGCAAATACAGCAATGTTAAAGTTTGAATGCTAATGCTAACTTGCTAATGCTAGCGATCTAATGCTAGTGCTAATATCTGGTCATTTTCATACTGAACATGTCCTCTATGATGGAAATAAAATCAGATCGCATTAAAGCATTACCCTTCATGGGCATATTAGATCAGATGGCTTTGTATACCCTTCTTGTATAATGCAAATACAGCAATGTTAAAGTTTGAATGCTAATGCTAACTTGCTAATGCTAGCGATCTAATGCTAGTGCTAATATCTGGTCATTTTCATGCTGAACATGTCCTCTATGATGGAAATAAGAGATCAGATGGCATTAAAGCATAACCTTTCATGGGCATATTATATTAGATGGCATTAAGCTTAATCCTTCTTGTATAAATGCAAGTACAGCAATGTTAAAGTTTGAATGCTAATGCTAACTTGCTAATGCTAGCGATCTAATGCTAGTGCTAATATCTGGTCATTTTCATGCTGAACATGTCCTCTATGATGGAAATAAGAGATCAGATGGCATTGGCATAACCCTTCATGGAATTATTAGATTAGATGGCATTAAAGCTTAACCCTTCTTGTATACATGCAAGTACATAGCAATGTTAAAGTTTGAATGCTAATGCTAATTTGCTAATGCTAGCGATCTAATGCTAGTGTGCTAATATCTGGTCATTTTCATACTGAACATGCCCTCTATGATGGAAATAAGAGATCAGATGGCATTAAAGCATTACCCTTCATGGGCATATTTGATCAGATGGCATTGAAGCTGAACCCTTCTTGTATACATGCAAATACAGCAATGTTTAAGTTTGAATGCTAATGCTAACTTGCTAATGCTAGCGATCTAATGCTAGTGCTAATATCTGGTAATTTTCATGCTGAACATGTCCTCAATGATGGAAATAAGAGATCAGATGGCATTAAAGCATAACCCTTCATGGGCATATTAGATTAGATGGCATTAAAGCTTAACTTTTCTTGTATACATGCAAATACTGCAATGTTTAAGTTTGAATGCTAAAGCTAACTTGCTAATGCTAGCGATCTAATTCTAGTGCTAATATTCAGTCATTTTCATACTGTACGTGTCCTCAATGATGGAAATAAGAGATCAGATGACATTAAAGCATAACCCTTAATGGGCATATTAGATTAGATGGCATGGAAATAAAGCTTAACCTTCTTGTATACATGCAAATACAGCAATGTTAAAGTTTGAATGCTAATGCTAACTTGCTAATGCTAGCGATCTAATGCTAGTGCTAATATCTGGTCATTTTCATACTAAACGTGTCCTCTATGATGGAAATAAGAGATCAGATGGCATTAAAGCTTAAGCCTTATTTGTATACATGCAAGTACTGCAATGTGTTAAGTTTGAATGCTAATGCTAACTTGCTAATGCTAGCGATCTAATGCTAGTGCTAATATCTGGTCATTTTGCTGAACATGTCCTCTATGATGGAAATAAGAGATAAGATGGCATTAAAGCATAACCCTTCATGGGCATATTAGATCAGATGGCATTAAAGCTTAATCCTTCTTGTATACATGCAAATACAGCAATGTTAAAGTTTGAATGCTAATGCTAACTTGCTAATGCTAGCGATCTAATATAGTGCTAATATCTGGTCATTTTCATGCTGAACATGTCCTCTATGATGGAAATAAGAGATCAGATCGCATTAAAGCATTACCCTTCATGGGCATATTGGATCAGATGGCATTAAAGCTTAACCCTTCTTGTATACATGCAAATACAGCAATGTTAAAGTTTGAATGCTAATGCTAACTTGCTAATGCTAGCGATCTAATGCTAGTGCTAATATCTGGTCATTTTCATGCTGAACATGTCCTATGATGGAAATAAGAGATCTGATGGCATTAAAGCATAACCTTTCATGGGCGGATTAGATGGCATTAAAGCTTAACCCTTCTTGTATACATGCAAGTACAGCAATGTTAAAGTTTCAATGCTTATGCTAACTTGCTAATGCTAGCGATCTAATGCTAGTGCTAATATCTGATCATTTTCATACTGTATGTGTCCTCTATAATGGAAATCAGAAATCTGATGGCATTAAGGCATAACCCTTCATGGGCATATTAGATTAGATGTCATTAAAGCTTCCTTCTTGTATAATTGCATATACAGCAATGTTAAAGTTTGAATTTAATGCTAACTTGCTAATGCCTAGCGATTTAATGCTAGTGCTAATATCTGGTCATTTTCATACTGTACGTGTCCTCTATGATGGAAATAAGAGATCAGATGGCATTAAAGCATAAGCCTTCTTTTATACATACGTACTGCAATGTTTAAGTTGAATGCTAATGTAACTTGCTAATGCTAGCAATCTGATGCTAGTGCTAATATCTGGTCTATTTTCATATGCTGAACATGTCCTCTATGATGGAAATAAGAGATCAGATGGCATTAAAAACATAACCTTTCATTGGCATATTGGATCAGATGGCATTAAAACAACCCTTCATGTATACATGCAAATAAACAATGTTAAAGTTTGAATGCTAATGCTAACTTGCTAATGCTAGCGATCTAATGTTCGTGCTAATATCTGGTCATTTTTATGCTGAATGTCCCCTATGATGGAAATAAAAGATCAGATCAATTAAAGCATTACACTCCATGGGCATATTGGATCAGATGGCATTAAAACTTAACCCTTCTTGTATACATGCAAATACAGCAATGTTAAAGTTTGAATGCTAATGCTAACTTGCTAATGCTAGCGATCTAATGCTAGTGCTAATATCTGGTCATTTTTATGCTGAACATGTCCCCTATGATGGAAATAAAAAGATCAGATGGCATTAAAATAACCCCTTTATGGGGATATTAGATTTATGGCATTAACCCTATTGTATTC
>CM056202.1:104562694-104602869 GCA_029692085.1 Gymnothorax javanicus
TTAATGCATGCTAATATTCATTTCATCTGAGGTCCTCTATAAAAAAAAAATTTGATGGCATTAAGGCAAAACCCCTTCAGGGGAAAATTGTTTAGAGCATTAAATTTTCCCCTTTTTAAAATTTGCAATAACAATGTTAAAGTTTAAATTTCAAATTTCTAACCTTTTTTTTTTGGGCTTTCGGAAATTTCTTGAACATGCCCTGGATGGAAATAGAACCCGATCGCTTAAAGCATTACCCTTCAGGGTTTTTGGGGATTAAGCTAACCCTTTTATACATGCAAATCACCCATTTTAAAAGTTTGAATGCTAATGCTAACTTTAATGCTAGGTCTAATTTAGTGAAATATCGGTCATTTTAAACGAATGTTTTTAAAGGGAAAAAAAGGAAATGGCATTAAACATAACCCTTAAGGGCATATTAATTAGATGGCTTAAACTTCCCCTTCTTGTATACATGAAAATACAGAAAATTAAAAGTTTAATGAAAAACTAACTTGCTAATGCTAGCGTTTAAATTTCTAGTGCTTTTTCATTTTCATACTGTATGTGCCCTTATAATAAATCAGAAATAAAAGGCTTAAAAAAGGGTTTGTTTAAATTTAAGTTAAAATTTTTTGTTAAAAATTTTAAAATTTTTTTAAACCTTTTTAAAATTTTTATGCAAATTATTTTTTATCTACTCCCCTCTTGATGGAAATAAAATCAGATGGCTTTAAAATTTAAAGCCTTTTGTAACATAAAAATTTTTAAGGAATGCAAAAAAATTTGCTAATGTTTAAAAATTAATTTTTGCTAATATCTGGTCTTTTTTTACGAACATGCCCTCAGTGGAAATAAGAGATGATGGCATGCATAACCTTTAGGCATATTGGATAGATGGCAAAAAACCCTTCTTTATACATGCAAATACAGCAATTTAAAAGTTTGAATGCTAAGCTAACTTGTTTTAAACCCACAATTTGTGCTAATTCGGTTTTTCTTCAAAAATTCCTCTATATGGAAATAAAATCGGGTAAAAAAAACCCCCGGGAAATTTTGGAAAAAAAAAACCCCCCCTTTTTTTTTTAAAAATACAGAATTTTAAAATTTAAAACTAATTAACTTGCTAATGCTAGCGATCTAAGGGAAAAATCTGGTCATTTTCATTTTAACTGCCCTTTTAATGGAAAAAAAGGATTTTTTAAGCTAATTTTTGGGGTTTTAATTAGAGGGATTAAATTAACCCTATTTATTCATGCAAATCACAATGAAAAATTTGGGGAAATAAACTAACTTGTTTTTTTAAAAGTAGTGGAATAGCTATTTTTCATAGCCTGTTTAGGGGAAAAAAAAAATCTGAAAGCAAGTTTTTTAATGCAATATGAAATTTTTTTGGTTTAATCCTTTTTGTTTTTTTTTAATGCTAGTGAATATCAGTTTTTTTAAGATTCCTCATGGGAAATGGATCAAATGCCTTAAAAAATAATTTTTTTAACATCAAATACGCAATTTTTAATTTTAAAAACAATGTATTCCCAAAAACAAATTTTATCTTATTTTTTCAGGGAAATGAAAAAGGAAAAGGTTTAAAAACCCATCCTTTTGGGAAATTGGAAAAAATTTTTAAAACCTTCTTTATAAAAATCAGCAATTTAAAGTTTGAATGCTAAGCTAACTTGCTAATCTAGCGATCTAATGCTGTTAATTTTTTCCATTTAAGCTGAAAAAATTTAATGGGAAATGTTTCCCTTTTAAACATTTCCCCAAAGGTTTGGGATCAAAAAATTTTAAGACTTTTTTAAAAAAATTTTTAATTTAATCTTGTAATAAAATCAGTTAAGTAGGCTTACTGGTCATTTTAGGGGGAAAAAAAAAAAAAGGAAAAAAAATTTGCTAACTAAATTTTTAAAATTTTTGTAAAAAAACCCAAATGAAATAAGCATTTTAAAGTTTAAATGCTTAGCTAATTTCTTGTACATCAATCCATGAAATTAAATCTTTTTCTGCTAATGTGCCTTTAAAATAAATAAAATCTGGTTTTTAAAGGGCTAACCCTTATGGGAAAAAAAAGGGGAATGCATTAAAGCTTACCTTTTAATTTTTTTAAAGTTTAATTCTTTTCAAAACGCAATGAAAAGTTAATGCAAGTCAAATTTCTGGTTTTTTCAAAATTCGGTCTTTTTAAAAAGTTCAAGGGAAAAAAAAGATTTTTTTAAAAACCAAAGGTTTTTAAATTGTTTTTAAGCTAATTTTTATTTTTAAAATTTTGGGTATTTTTCTGCTAACATTTAAGTGGTAAAAAAAGGGTTAAAAGCCCATCCCTTGGGGCCCCCTTTTGGGGGGAAAAAAGCCCCCCTTTTGATAAGAAAACTAAATTTTTAAATTTTAAATTAAGCTCCCTTTTTTAAACTTTATCCAATTTAATTTTATATTTTTGCTAATGTAAAAATAAAAATACAAAAAACAAAACCCCTTAAGGGGAATTTTAGATTAAAATTTAAAACTTATTTTTTAAAATGAAAAGGTAAAATTAAAAAATTTTTCTTTGGGGGGAAAATTTTTTTTTTTCCTTCCTCAGATGGAAAAAGAATCAGATGGCTAAAGCAAACCTTCTTGAAAATGAAGATGCAAGTTAATTTTGTAATGAATACTAATGTATTTTAATGCTTTTTCTATCATTTTCTATTTTTTATATTTTTTAAAACTGTGGCAAAAAAAAAATGATGCTTAAACTCCTTTTAAAATTTAATAAAAATTTAAATTTAACTAATTCTAATTTTAATTAGGTTAATGGGGCAAAATTTTGGTTTTTATCTAACTGTCCTTTTTTTAAATTAATCAGCCCCGTTAAAAATTCAGGGGAAAAATTTACCTTTAAACCCCTTTCTTGTTAAAAAAAACCGGGTTAAAAGTTTAATGCAAATCTAATTCTATTTTTACGTTTTTGGGGAAAATCTGTCATTAAGCTAACCCTAGGGGAAATAAAAGATGGGGGGGCTTTAAAAGCTAACCTTTATGGGCATTTTATTTAAGGCTTAAAAAATTTCTTGAAAAATGCAATCAACAATGTAGTTTAATTTTTTGAATTTTGCTAACGTTAATGATTTTTTTTTAAGATTCCCCAAATGGAAATAAATCAGATGGCAAAAAAGGCAAAACCCCCTTCTTTTTAATTTAATGCATTAAAAACCCCCCTTTTTTAATTGCAATCACAATTTAAAATTTAATTCAAATTTCCCTCTTCAAATGAACGCAAATGTGGTTAAATCGGCTTTTTAAAATTTTTCCCCTTATGGAAATAAAAATAGATGGCATTAAACTTTTCTTGAAAAATTAATTTTTTTTTTAAAAAAGCTAATTTGGGCCAATCTGTTTTCGGTTTTTCTTTTTTAAAAATTTTGGGAAAAAATAAGGAAATTTGGCATTAAGATAATTTCATCATATTGGATCAGATGGCATTAAAGCAACCCTTCTTGTATACATGCAAATACAGCAATGTTAAAGTTTAAATGCTAATGCTCACTTCACTAATGCTAGCGAGCTAATACTGAGCTAATATCTGGTCATTTTCATGCTGAACATGTCTCTATGATGGAAATAAAGAAGATCAGATGGCATTAAAAGCATAACCTTCATGGGCATATTAGATTAGATGGCATTAAAGCTTAAGCCTACTTGTATTCATGCAAATACAGCAATGTTAAAGTTTGAATGCTAAAGCTAACTTGCTAATGTAGCGATCTAATGCTGAGTGGTAATATCTGGTCATTTCGCTGTACGTGTCCTCGATGATGGAAATAAGAGATCCAGATGGCGTGGCGCAAGCCTTCTTGTATACATGCAAGTACTGCAATGTTTAAGTTTGAATGCTAATGCTTTCTTGCTAATGCTAGCGATTTAATGCTAGTGCTAATATCTAGTCATTTTTTCATGCTGTCGTGTCCTCTATGATGGAAATAAAGGTTCAAATGCCGTTAAAGCAAAAAGCCTTCTTGTATACATGCAAGTACTGCAATGTTAAGGATTAGAATGCTAATGCTAACTTGCTAATGCTAGCGATCTAATGCTAGTGCTAATATCTGGTCATTTTCATGCTGAACATGTCCTCTATGATGGAAATAAGAGATAAGATGGCATTAAAGCATTACCCTTCATCGGCATATTGGATCAGGCGGCATTAAAGCAACCCCTTCTTGTATACATGCAAATACAGCAATGTTAAAGTTTGAATGCTAATGCTAACTTGCAATGCTAGCGATCTAATGCTAGTGCTAATATCTGGTCATTTTCATGCTGAACATGTCCTCTATGATGGAAATAAGAAAGATCAGATGGCATCAAAGCATTACCTTCATGGGCATATTGGATCAGATGGCATTAAAAAGCAACCCTTCTTGTATACATGCAAATACAGCAATGTTAAAGTTTGAATGCTAATGCTAACTTGCTAATGCTAGCGATCTAATGCTAGTGCTAATATCTGGTCATTTTCATGCTGAACATGTCCTCTATGATGAAATAAGAGATCAGATGGCATTAAAGCATAACCTTTCATGGACATATTATATTAGGTGGCATTAAAAAACCCTTCTTGTATACATGCAAGTTGCAGCAATAAGTAAAGTTTCAATGCTTATGCTAACTTGCTAATGATAGCGATCTAATTCAGTGCTAATATCTGGTCATTTTCATACTGTATGTGTCCTCTATAATGAAAAATCGATGACATGGAAATAAGGCATATCAGATGGATGTGAAAAGCTTTACGCTTCTTGTATACATGCAAGTAGTGCAATGTTTAAGTTTGAATACTAATGCTAACTTGCTAATGCTAGCGATTTAATGCTAGTGCTAATATCTAGTCATTTTCATACTGTACGTGTCTCTATGATGGAAATAAGAGATCAGATGACATTAAAGCATAACCCTTAATAACATATTAGATTAGATTGCATTAAAGCAAATGCTACTTGTATTCATGCAAATACAGCAATGTTAAAAGTTTGAATGCTAAAAATAACTTGCTAATGCTAGCATCTAATGCTAGTGCTAATATCTGGTCATTTTCATACTGTATGTGTCTCGATGATGGAAATAAGAGATCAGATGGCGTGAAAGCTTAAACCTTCTTGTATACATGCAAGTACTGCAATGTTTTTAGTTTGAATGCTAATGCTAACTTGCTAATGCTAGCGATTTAATGCTAGTGCTAATATCTAGTCATTTTCATACTGTGCGTGTCCTCTATGATGGAAATAAGAGATCAAATGCGATTAAAGCTAAAAGCCTTCTTGTATACATGCAAGTACTGCAATGTTTAAGTTTGGATTAATGCTAACTTTCTGATGCTAGCGATCTAATGCTAGTGCTAATATCTGGTCATTTTCATGCTGAACATGTCTCTATGATGGAAAAAAGTGATAAGATGGCATTAAAAAGCATCACCTTTCATGGGCATATTGGACCACATGGCGGTAAAAGCAATCCTTCTTGTATACATGCAAATACAACCCAATGTTAAAGTTAGAATGCTAATGCTAACTTGCTAATGCTAACGTTCTAATGCTCGTGCTAATATCTGGTCATTTTCATGCTGAACATGTCTCTATGATGGAAATAAGAGATCAGATCGAATTAAAACATTACCCTTCATGGGCATATTGGATCAGATGGCATTGAAGCTTAACCCTTCTTTTATACATGATGAATACAGCAATGTTAAAAGTTTGAATGCTAATGCTAACTTGCTAATGCTAGCGATCTAATGCTAGTGCTAATATCTGGTCATTTTCATGCTGAACATGTCTCTATGATGGAAATAAGAGATCAGATGTCATTAAAAGCATAACCCTTCATGGGCATATTAGATTAGATGGCATTAAAAGCTAACCCTACTTGTATTCATGCAAATACAGCAATGTTAAAGTTTGAATGCTAAAAGCTAACTTTTTAATGCTAGCGATCTAATGCTAGTGGTAATATCTGGTCATTTTCATACTAAAGTGTCACCATTCATGGAAATAAAAGATATCAGATGGCATGAAAGCTTGCCTTCTTGTATACATGCAAGTACTGCAATGTTTAAAGTTTGAATGCTAATGCTAACTTGCTAATGCTAGCGATTTAATGCTAGTGCTAATATCTAGTCATTTTTTCATACTGTCGTGTCCTCTATGATGGAAATAAGAGAGATCAAATGCCCTTCATGGGCATAAAAGCATAAAAGCCTTCTTGTATACATGCAAGTACTGCAATGTTTAAAGTTTGAATGCTAATGCTAACTTGCTAATGCTAGCGATCTAATGCTAGTGCTAATATCTGGTCATTTTCATGCTGAACATGTCCTCTATATGATGGAAATAAGAGATAAAGATAGCATTAAAAGCATAACCTTTCATGGGCATATTGGATCAGTTGGCATTAAAGCTTAATCCTTTTTGTATACATGCAAATACAGCAATGTTAAAGTTTGAATGCTAATGCTAACTTTCTAATGCTAGCGATCTAATGCTAGTGCTAATATCTGATTATTTTCATGCTGAACATGTCCTCTATGATTGAAATAAGAGATCAGTTGGCATTAAAGCATAACCTTTCATGGGCATATTATATTAGATGGCATTAAAGCTTAACCCTTCTTGTATACATGCAAGTACAGCAAAGGTTAAAGTTTCAATGCTTATGCTAACTTGCTAATGCTAGCGATCTAATGCTAGTGCTAATATCTGATCATTTTCATACTGTATGTGTCCTCTATAATGGAAATCAGAAATCAGATGGCATTAAGGCATAACCCTTCATGGGCATATTAGATTAGATGGCATTATAGCTTACCCCTTCTTGTATAAATGCAAATACAGCAATTTTAAAGTTTGAATGCTAATGCTAACTTTCTAATGCTAGCGATCTAATACTAGTGCTAATATCTGGTCATTTTCATACTGTACATGTCCTCACTGACGGAAATAAGAGATCAGATGGCATTAAAGCATAACCCTTCAAGGGCATATTAGATTAGATGGCATTAAAGCTTAACCCTTCTTGTATACATGCAAGTATTGCAATGTTTAAGTTTGAATGCTAATGCTAACTTGCTAATGCTAGCGATCTAATTCTAGTGCTAATATCTAGTCATTTTCATACTGTGCGTTTCCTCAATGATGGAAATAAGAAATCAAGATGACATTAAAGCATAACCCTCAATGGGCATATTAGATTAGATGGCATTAAAGCTTAACCCTACTTGTATTCATGCAAATACAGCAATATAAAAGTTTGAATGCTAAAGCTTACTTGCTAATGATAGCGATCTAATGCTAGTGCTAATATCTGGTCATTTTCATAATGTACGTGTCCTCGATGTTGGAAATAAGAGATCAGATTGCGTGAAAGCTTTAGCCTTCTTGTATACATGCAAGTACTGCAATGTTTAAGTTTGAATGCTAATGCTAACTTGCTAATGCTAGCGATTTAATGCTAGTGTTAATATCTAGTCATTTTCATACTGTATGTGTCCTCTATAATGGAAATCAGAAATCAGATGGCATTAAAGCATAACCCTTCATGGGCATATTTGATTAGATGTCATTAAAGCTCACGCTTCTTGTATAATTGCATATACAGCAATGTTAAAGTTTGAATTCTAATTCTAACTTGCTAATGCTAGCGATCTAATGCTAGTGCTAATATCTGGTCATTTTCATACTGTACGTGTCCTCTATGATGGAAATAAGAGATCAGATGGCATTAAAGCTTAAGCCTTCTTGTATACATGCAAGTACTGCAATGATTAAGTTTGAATGCTATTGCTAACTTGCTAATGCTTGCGATCTAATGCTATTGCTAATATCTGGTCATTTTTATGCTGAACATGTCCTCTATGATGGAAATAAGAGATCAGATGGCATTAAAGCATAACCTTTCATGGGCATATTGGATCGGATGGCATTAAAGCTTAACCCTTCTTGTATACATGCAAATACAGCAATGTTAAAGTTTGAATGCTAATGCTAACTTGCTAATGCTAGCGATCTAATGCTCGTGCTAATATCTGGTCATTTTCATGCTGAACATGTCCTCTATGATGGAAATAAGAGATCAGATCGAATTAAAGCATTACCCTTCATGGGCATATTGGATCAGATGGCATTAAAGCTTAACCCTTCTTGTATACATGCAAATACAGCAATGTTAAAGTTTGAATGCTAATGCTAACTTGCTAATGCTAGCGATCTAATGCTAGTGCTAATATCTGATCATTTTCATACTGTACGTGTCCTCGATGATGGAAATAAGAGATCAGATGGCGTGAAAGCTTAAGCCTTCTTGTATACATGCAAGTACTGCAATGTTTAAGTTTGAATGCTAATGCTAACTTGCTGCTAGCGATTTAATGCTAGTGCTAATATCTAGTCATTTTCATACTGTAACGTGTCCTCTATGATTGGAAATAAAAGATCAAATGCCGTTAAAGCTAAAGCCTTCTTGTATACATGCAAGTACTGCAATGTTTAAGTTTGAATGCTAATGCTAACTTGCTAATGCTAGCGATCTAATGCTAGTGCTAATATCTGGTCATTTTTCATGCTGAACATGTCTCTATTATGGAAATTAGAAGAGATGGCATTAAAGCATAACCTTTCATGGGCATATTGGATCAGTTGGCATTAAAGCTTAATCCTTCTTGTATACATGCAAATACAGCAATGATAAAGTTTGAATGCTAATGCTAACTTGCTAATGCTAGCGATCTAATGCTAGTGCTAATATCTGGTCATTTTCATGCTGAACATGTCCTCTATGATGGAAATAAGAGATCAGATGGCATTAAAGCATTACCCTTCATGGGCATATTGGATCAGATGGCATTAAAAGCAACCCTTCTTGTATACATGCAAATACAGCAATGTTAAAGTTTGAATGCTAATGCTAACTTGCTAATGCTAGCGATCTAATGCTAGTGCTAATATCTGGTCATTTTCATGCTGAACATGTCCTCTATGATGGAAATAAGAGATCAGATGGCATTAAAGCATTAACCTTTCGTGGGCATATTATATTAGATGTCATTAAAACTTAACCCCTTCTTGTATTTGCATATACAGCAATGTTAAAGTTTGAATTCTAATTCTCTTGCTAATGCTAGCGATCTAATGCAAGTGCTAATATCTAGTCATTTTCATACTGAACATGTCCTCTATGATGGAAATAAAGAGATCAGATGGCATTAAAGCATAACCTTCTTGGGCATATACGTATTACATTCGCAGATGCCATTAAAGCAATGATTAAAGTTTGTTAATGCTAATGCTAACTTGCTAATGCTAGCGATCTAATGCTAGTGCTAATATCTGGTCATTTTCATGCTGAACATGTCTCTTTGATGGAAATCAGAGATCAGATGGCATTAAAGCATAACCTTTCATGGGCATATTGGATCAGATGGCATTAAAGCTTAACCCTTCTTGTATACATGCAAATACAGCAATGTTAAAGTTTGAATGCTAATGCTAATTTGCTAATGCTAGCGATCTAATGCTAGCGCTTATATCTGGTCATTTTCATGCTGAACATGCCCTCTGTTATGGAAATAAGAGATCAGATCGCATTAAAGCATTACCCTTCATGGGCATATTTGATCATATGGCATTAAAATGCTTGTATACATGCAAATACAGCCTTGTTAAAGTTTGAATGCTAATGCTAACTTGCTAATGCTAGCGATCTAATGTTAGTGCTAATATCTGGTCATTTTCATATACTACATGTCCTCAATGATGGAAATAAAGAGATCAGATGGCATTAAAGCATAACCCTTCAAGGGCATATTAGATTAGATGGCATTAAAGCTTAACCCTTCTTGTATACATGCAAAAATACTGCAATGTTTAAGTTTGAATGCTAATGTTAACTTGCTAATGCTAGCGATCTAATTCTAGTGCTAATATCTGGTCATTTTTCATACTGTGCGTGTCCTCAATGATGGAAATAAGAGATCAGATGACATTAAAAGCATGACCCTTAATGGGCATATTAGATTAGATGGCATTAAAGCTTTCTTGTATTCATGCAAATATAGCAATATTAAAGTTTGAATGCTAAAAGCTAACTTGCTAATGATAGCGATCTAATGCTAGTGCTAATATCTGGTCATTTTCATACTGTCGTGTCCTCGATGATGGAAATAAAGAGATCAGATGGCGTGAAAGCTTTAGCCTTCTTGTATACATGCAAGTACTGCAATGTTTAAGTTTGAATGCTAATGCTAACTTGCTAATGCTAGCGATTTAATGCTAGTGCTAATATCTGGTCATTTTCATACTGTACATGTCCTCTATGATGGAAATAAGAGATCAGATGGCATTAAAGCATAACCTTCTTAATGGAATATTAGATTAAGATTCCATTAAAAACTTTTCCCAATGTTGTATTCATGCAAATACAGCAATGTTAAAGTTTGAATTCTAAAGCTAACTTGCTAATGCTAGCGATTTAATGCTAGTGCTAATATCTGGTCATTTTCATACTTTAAAGTCCTCCATGATGGAAATTGGATCAAATGGCGTTAAAGCTTTAAGCCTTCTTGTATACATGCAAATACTGCAATGTTTAAGTTTGAATGCTAATGCTAACTTTCTAATGCTAGCGATCTAATGCTAGTGCTAATATCTGGTCATTTTCATGCTGAACATGTCTCTATGATGGAAATAAGTGATAAGATGGCATTAAAGCATCACCTTTCATGGGCATATTGGATCACATGGCAGTAAAGCTTAATCCTTCTTGTATACATGCAAATACAGCAATGTTAAAGTTTGAATGCTAATGCTAACTTGCTAATGCTAGCGTTCTAATGCTCGTGCTAATATCTGATCATTTTCATGCTGAACATGTCCTCTATGATGGAAATAAGAGATCAGATCGCATTAAAGCATTACCCTTCATGGGCATATTGGATCAGATGGCATTGAAGCTTAATCCTTCTTGTATACATGCAAATACAGCAATGTAAAAGTTTGAATGCTAATGCTAACTTTCTAATGTTAGCGATCTAATGCTAGTGCTAATATCTGATCATTTTTATGCTGAACATGTCCTCTATGATGGAAATAAGAGATCAGATCGCATTAAAGCATTACCCTTCATGGGCATATTGGATCAGATGGCATGAAAGCTTAACCCTTCTTGTATACATGCAAATACAGCAATGTTAAAGTTTGAATGCTAATGCTAACTTGCTAATGCTAGCGATCTAATGCTAGTGCTAATGTCTGGTCATTTTTATGCTGAACATGTCCTCTATGATGGAAATAAGAGATCAGATGGCATTAAAGCATAACCTTTCATGGGCATATTATATTAGATGGCATTAAAGCTTAACCCTTCTTGTATACAAGCAAGTACAGCAATGTTAAAGTTTCAATGCTTATGCTAACTTGCTAATGCTAGCGATCTAATGCTAGTGCTAATATCTGATCATTTTCATACTGTATGTGTCCTCTATAATGGAAATCAGAAATCAGATGGCATTAAGGCATATCCCTTCATGGGCATATTAGATTAGATGGCATTATAGCTTACCCCTTCTTGTATAAATGCAAATACAGCAATTTTAAAGTTTGAATGCTAATGCTATCTTGCTAATGCTAGCGATCTAATACTAGTGCTAATATCTGGTCATTTTCATACTGAACATGTCTCTATGATGGAAATAAGAATCAGATGGCATTAAAAGCATAACCCTTCAAGGGCATATTAGATTAGATGGCATTAAAGCAACCCTTCTTGTATACATGCAAATATTGCAATGTTTAAGTTTGAATGCTAATGCTAACTTGCTAATGCTAGCGATCTAATTCTAGTGCTAATATCTGGTCATTTTCATACTGTACATGTCCTCAATGATGGAAATAAGAATCAGATGACATTAAAGCATAACCCTTCATGGGCATATTAGATTTGATGGCATTAAAACTTAACCCTACTTGTATTCATGCAAATACAGCAATGTTAAAAGTTTGAATGCTAAAGCTAACTTTGCTAATGCTAGCGATCTAATGCTAGTGCTAATATCTGGTCATTTTCATGCTGAACATGTCCTCTATGATGGAAATAAGAGATCAGATGGCGTGAAAGCTTAAGCATATTGGATCGATCTTGTATACATGCAAATACTGCAATGTTTAAGTTTGAATGCTAATGCTAACTTGCTAATGCTAGCGATCTAATGCTAGTGCTAATATCTGGACATTTTCATACTGAACATGTCCTCTATGATGGAAATAAGAGATCAGATGGCATTAAAGCATAACCTTTCATGGGCATATTGGATCAGATGGCATTAAAGTTTGAATGCAAGCAATGCTAACTTGAAAGCTAATGCTAACGATTTAATGCAAATACAGTATCTGATTTTTCATACTAAAGTTTGAATGCTAATGCTAACTTGCTTGCAATGTTAAGTTTGAATCTAATGCTTCAATTGTGCTAATATCTGGTCATTTTCATTTTCATACTGAACATGTCCTCTATATGATGGAAATAAGAATAAGATGGCATTAAAGCATAACCTTCATGGGCTTTCAATGGGCATATTATCATTAGATGGCATTAAAGCCCCTTCTTGTATACAATGTAAATACAGCAATGTTTTAAAGTTTGAATGCTAATACTAACTTGCTAATGCTAGCGATCTAATGCTAGTGCTAATATCTGGTCATTTTCATCTGAACATGCCCTCTGTGATGGAAATAAGAGATCAGATGGCATTAAAGCATTACCCTTCATGATGGATTAGATACATTAAGATGGCATTAAGCTTAACCCTTCTTGTATACATGCAAGTATTGCAATGTTAAAGTTTGAATGCTAATGCTAACTTGCTAATGCTAGCGATCTAATGCTAGTGCTAATATCTGGTCATTTTCATACTGTATGTATGTCCTCTATGATGGAAATAAGAGATCGATGGCATTAAAAGCATAACCCTTCAATGGGCATATTAGATTAGATGGCATTAAAGCTTAACCTTCTTGTATACATGCAAATACAGCAATGTTAAAGTTTGAATGCTAATGCTAACTTGCTAATGCTAGCGATCTAATGCTAGTGCTAATATCTGGTCATTTTCATACTGTTTTCATGCTGATGGCATGTCCCCTTCATTGGCATATTAGATGGATTAAGCTTAAGCTTAGATATACAGCAATTTTAAAGTTTGAATGCTATTAAAGCATAATGCCTTCATTTTCATACTGTATGCCTCTATATTAAGATTCAGATGGCATTAAAGCTTAAGCCTATTGGATTGTATACATGCAACCTCTTCTTTTGTACAAATATTGCAATGTTTAAGTTTGAATGCTAATGCTAACTTGCTAAATGCTAGCGATCTAATTGTGCTAATATCTGGTCATTTTCATACTGAACATGTCCTCTATGATGGAAATAAGAATCTGATGGCATTAAAAGCATTTTCATGCCATATTGTATTATGGCATTAAAGCTAACCCATGTTTAGTTTGCTAATGTTCAAGTTTGAATGCTAATACTAATTTGCTAATGCTAGCGATTTAATGCTAGTGCTAATATCTGGTCATTTTCATCCTGAACATGTCCTCTATGATGGAAATAAGAGATCAGATGGCATTAAAGCTTAAAGCCTTCTTGCATACATGCAAGATGGCAATGTTTAAGTTTGAATGCTAATGCTAACTTGCTTCTTGTATACAATGCAAATAATATCTGGTCATTTTCATACCATGTTGGAAATAAGAGATCAGTTTGAATGCTAATGCTAACTTGCTAATGCTGCAAGTACTTTATACAATGTTTAAGTTTGAATGCTAATGCTAACTTGCTATTTAATGCAAGTGCTAATATCTGGTCATTTTCATGCTGAACATGTCCTCTATGATGGAAATAAGAGATCAGATGTCATTAAAGCATAACCCTTCATGGGCATATTGGATCAGATGGCATTAAAGCTTAACCCTTCTTGTATACATGCAAATACAGCAATGTTAAAGTTTGAATGCTAATGCTAACTTGCTAATGCTAGCGATCTAATGCTAGTGCTAATATCTGGTCATTTTTCATACTGAACATGTCCTCTATGATGGAAATAAGAAATCAGATGGCATTAAAAGCATTACCCTTCATGGGCATATTAGATTAGATGGCATTAAAGCTTAACCCTTCTTGTATAATTGCAAATACAGCAATGTTAAAGTTTGAATGCTAATGCTAACTTGCTAATGCTAGCGATCTAATGCTAGTGCTAATATCTGGTCATTTTCATACTGTACATGTCCTCAATGATGGAAATAAGAGATCAGATGGCATTAAAAGCATAACCCTTCAAGGGCATATTAGATTAGATGGCATTAAAAGCTTAACCCTTCTTGTATACATGCAAGTACTGCAATGTTTAAGTTTGAATGCTAATGCTAACTTGCTAATGCTAGCGATCTAATGCTAGTGCTAATATCTGATCATTTTCATACTGTATGTGTCCTCTATAATGGAAATAAGAGATCAGATGGCATTAAAGCATAACCCTTCATGGGAATATTAGATTAGATGTCATTAAAGCTTAACCCTACTTGTATTCATGCAAATACAGCAATGTTAAAGTTTGAATGCTAAAGCTAACTTGCTAATGCTAGCGATCTAATGCTAGTGCTAATATCTGGTCATTTTCATACTGAACATGCCTCTGTGATGGAAATAAAGAGATCAGATGGAAATTAATGGGCATATTTGATCAGATGGCATTAAAGCTTAACCCTTCTTGTATACATGCAAGTACTGCAATGTTTAAGTTTGAATGCTAATGCTAACTTGCTAATGCTAGCGATCTAATGCTAGTGCTAATATCTGGTCATTTTCATGCTGAACATGTCCTCTATGATGGAAATAAGAGATCAGATGGCATTAAAGCATAACCTTTCATGGGCATATTGGATTAGATGGCATTAAAGCTTAACCCTTCTTGTATACATGCAAATACAGCAATGTTAAAAGTTTGAATGCTAAAGCTAACTTGCTAATGCTAGCGATCTAATTCTAGTGCTACTATCTAGTCATTTTCATACTGTATGTGTCCTCTATAATGGAAATAAGAAATCAGATGGCATTAAAGCATAACCCTTCATGGGCATATTAGATTAGATGTCATTAAAGCTTAACCCTTCTTGTATAATTGCAAATACAGCAATGTTAAAGTTTGAATGCTAATTCTAACTTGCTAATGCTAGCGATCTAATGCTAGTGCTAATATCTGGTCATTTTTTCATACTGTGTACATGTCCTCTATGATGGAAATAAGAGATCAGATGGCATTAAAGCTTAAGCCTTCTTGTATACATGCAAGTACTGCAATGATTAAGTTTGAATGCTAATGCTAACTTGCTAATGCTTGCGATCTAATGCTAGTGCTAATATCTGGTCATTTTCATGCTGAACATGTCCTCTATGATGGAAATAAGAGATCAGATGGCATTAAAGCATAACCTTTCATGGGCATATTGGATCAGATGGCATTAAAAGCAACCCTTCTTGTATACATGCAAATACAGCAATGTTAAAGTTTGAATGCTAATGCTAAACTTTGCTAATGCTAGCGATCTAATGCTAGTGCTAATATCTGGTCATTTTCATGCTGAACATGCCCTCTGTGATGGAAATAAGAGATCAGATGGAATTAAAGCATTACCCTTCATGGGCATATTTGATCAGATGGCATTAAAGCTTAACCCTTCTTGTATACATGCAAATACAGCAATGTTAAAGTTTGAATGCTAATGCTAACTTGCTAATGCTAGCGATCTAATGCTAGTGCTAATATCTGGTCATTTTCATACTGTACATGTCCTCTATGATGGAAATAAGAGATCAGATGGCATTAAAGCATAACCCTTCATGGGCATATTAGATTAGATGGCATTAAAGCTTAACCCTACTTGTATACATGCAAATACAGCAATGTTTAAAGTTTGAATGCTAATGCTAACTTGCTAATGCTAGCGATCTAATTCTAGTGCTAATATCTAGTCATTTTCATACTTTGCGGTCATTGATGGAAATAAGAGATCAGATGACATTAAAGCATGCTGAACATTAAAGTCCTCTTGTATTCATGCAAATACTGCAATGTTTAAGTTTGAATGCTAATGCTAACTTGCTAATGCTAAGCATTTAATGCTAGTGCTAATATCTGGTCATTTTTCATACTGTACGTGTCCTCTATGATGGAAATAAGAGATCAGAAAAAGCTAAAGCCTTCTTGTATACATGCAAGTACTGCAATGTTTAAGTTTGAATGCTAATGCTAACTTGCTAATGCTAGCGATCTAATGCTAGTGCTAATATCTGGTCATTTTCATGCTGAACATGTCCTCTATGATGGAAATAAGAGATCAGATGACATTAAAGCATAACCCTTCAAGGGCATATTGGATTAGATGGCATTAAAGCTTAACCCTTCTTGTATACATGCAAATACAGCAATGTTAAAGTTTGAATGCTAATGCTAACTTGCTAATGCTAGCGATCTAATGCTAGTGCTAATATCTGGTCATTTTCATACTGTTCGTGTCCTCTATGATGGAAATAAGAGATCAGATGGCATTAAAGCTTCTTGTATTCATGCAAGTATCTGATCATTTTCATATTGCAATGTTTAAAGCTTAACCCTTCTTGAATGCAAATACAGCAATGTTAAGTTTGAATGCTAATGCTAACTTGCTAATGCTAGCGATCTAATGCTAGTGCTAATATCTGGTCATTTTCATACTGTCCGTGTCCTCTATGATGGAAATAAGAGATAAGATGGCATTAAAGCATCACCTTTCATGGGCATATTGGATCAGATGGCATTAAAAGCTTAATCCTTCTTGTATACATGCAAATACAGCAATGTTAAAGTTTGAATGCTAATGCTAACTTGCTAATGCTTACGATCTAATGCTAGTGCTATATCTGGTCATTTTCATGCTGAACATGTCCTCTAAAATGGAAATAAGAATCAGATGGCATTAAAGCATAACCTTTCATGGGCATATTGGATCAGATGGCATTAAAGCTTAATCCTTCTTGTATACATGCAAATACAGCAATGTTAAAGTTTGAATGCTAATGCTAACTTGCTAATGCTAGCGATCTAATGCTAGTGCTTATATCTGGTCATTTTCATGCTGAACATGCCCTCTATGATGGAAATAAGAGATCAGATGTCATTAAAGCATTACCCTTCATGGGCATATTTGATCAGATGGCATTAAAGCTTAACCCTTCTTGTATACATGCAAATACAGCAATGATAAAGTTTGAATGCTAATGCTAACTTGCTAATGCTAGCGATCTAATGCTAGTGCTAATATCTGGTCATTTTCATACTGAACATGTCCTCTATGATGGAAATAAGAGATCAGATGGCATTAAAGCATAACCCTTCATGGGCATATTAGATTAGATGGCATTAAAGCTTAACCCTTCTTGTATACATGCAAGTACTGCAATGTTTAAGTTTGAATGCTAATGCTAACTTGCTAATGCTAGCGATCTAATGCTAGTGCTAATATCTGGTCATTTTCATACTGTCCATGTCCTCTATGATGGAAATAGAGATCAGATGACATTAAAGCATAACCCTTCATGGGCATATTAGATCAGATGGCATTAAAGCTTCCTTCTTGTATACATGCAAATACAGCCATGATAAAGTTTGAATGCTAATGCTAACTTGCTAATGCTAGCGATCTAATGCTAGTGCTAATATCTGGTCATTTTCATACTGTACATGTCCTCAATGATGGAAATAAGAGATCAGATGGCATTAAAGCATAACCCTTCAAAACATATTGGATTAGATGGCATTAAAAATTAACCTTCTTGTAATGCAAAATACTAATGTTTAAGTTTGAATGCTAATACTAAATTGCTAATGCTAGCGATCTAATGCTAGTGCTAATATCTGGTCATTTTCATACTGTATGTGTCCTCTATGATGGAAATAAGAATCAGATGGCATTAAAACATAACCCTTCATGGGCATATTATTTTGATCAGATGGCATTAAAGCTTAACCCTTCTTGTATACATGCAAATACAGCAATGTTAAAGTTTGAATTCTAATTCTAACTTGCTAATGCTAGCGATCTAATGCTAGTGCTAATATCTGGTCATTTTCATACTGTACATGTCCTCGATGATGGAAATAAGAAAGATCCCTTCAGATGTATTGGATCAGATGGCATTAAAGCTTAACCTTCTTGTATACATGCAAATACAGCAATGTTTAAGTTTGAATGCTAATGCTAACTTGCTAATGCTAGCGATTTAATGCTAGTGCTAATATCTGGTCATTTTCATCCTGTACATGTCCTCTATGATGGAAATAAGAGATCAGATGGCATTAAAGCCTTCTTGTATACTTCAAGGGCAATGTTTTAGTTTGAATGCTAATGCTAACCCTTAATGCTAGCGATCTAATGCTAGTGTTAATAGTTTCAATGCTTATGCTAATATGCTGCGATCTAATTCTAGTGCTAATATCTTAGTCATTTTCATACTGAATGTGTCCTCTATGATGGAAATAAGAATCAGATGACATTAAAGCATAACCCTTCATGGGCATATTAGATTAGATGGCATTAAAGCTTAACCCTACTTGTATTCATGCAAATACAGCAATGTTAAAGTTTGAATGCTAAAGCTAACTTGCTAATGCTAGCGATCTAATGCTAGTGCTAATATCTGGTCATTTTCATACTGTACGTGTCTCGATGATGGAAATAAGAGATCAGATGGCGTGAAAGCTTAAGCCTTCTTGTATACATGCAAGTACTGCAATGATTAAGTTTGAATGCTAATGCTAACTTGCTAATGCTTGCGATTTAATGCTAGTGCTAATATCTGGTCATTTTCATGCTGAACATGTCCTCTATGATGGAAATAAAGAATCAGATGGCATTAAAGCATAACCTTTCATGGGCATATTGGATCAGATGGCATTAAAGTTTAACCCTTCTTGTATACATGCAAATACAGCAATGTTAAAGTTTGAATGCTAATGCTAATTTGCTAATGCTAGCGATCTAATGCTAGTGCTAATATCTGGTCATTTTCATACTGTGAATTCATGTCCTCTGTTGATGGAAATAAGAGATCAGATGGCATTAAAGCATTACCCTTCATGGGCATATTTGATCATATGTCATTAAAGCTTATTCTTGTATACATGCAAATGCCTTTTAAAGTTTGAATGCTAATGCTAACTTGCTAATGCTAGCGATCTAATGCTAGTGCTAATATCTGGTCATTTTCATACTAATGTCCTCAATGATGGAAATAAGAGATCTATGATGGAAATAAGAGATCAGATGGCGATGGCAAAAGCTTAACCCTTCTTGTATACATGCAAATACTGCAATGTTTAAGTTTGAATGCTAATGCTAACTTGCTAATGCTAGCGATCTAATATCTAGTCATTTTCATAATGAACTGGTCATTTTCATGCTTAAAACATAACCCTTCTATGATTAGAAAAAAGAACCCTCAGAAATATAGCATTAAAGTTTGAATGCTAAAGCTAACCCTTCATCTAATGGGCATATTGGTCATCAGATGGCATTAAAATAAGAGATCAGATGGCGTGAAAGCTTGTATACATGCAAATACAGCAATGTTAAAGTTTGAATGCTAATGCTAACTTGCTAATGCTAGCGATTTAATGCTAGTGCTAATATCTGGTCATTTTCATACTGTGACATGTCTCTATGATGGAAATAAGAGATCAGATGATATTAAAGCATAAGAGTTCAATGGGCATATTATATTAGATGGCATTAAAGCTTACCCTTCTTGTATACATGCAAATACAGCAATGTTAAAGTTTGAATGCTAATGCTAACTTGCTAATGCTAGCGATCTAATGCTAGTGCTAATATCTGGTCATTTTTCACATGTCTGTACGTGTCCTCGATGATGGAAATAAGAGATCAGATGGCGTTAAAGCTTAAAAGCCTTCTTGTATACATGCAAGTACTGCAATGTTTAAGTTTGAATGCTAATGCTAACTTGCTAATGCTAGCGATCTAATGTTAGTGCTAATATCTGGTCATTTTGATACAGTACATGTCCTCAATGATGGAAATAAGAGATCAGATGTCATTAAAGCATAACCCTTCAAGGGCATATTAGATTAGATGGCATTAAAGCTTAAACCTTCTTGTATACATGCAAATACTGCAATGTTTAAGTTTGAATGCTAATGCTAACTTGCTAATGCTAGCGATCTAATGCTAGTGCTAATATCTGATGATTTTCATACTGTACGTGTCCTCTATAATGGAAATAAGAAATAAGATGGCATTAAGGCATAACCCTTCATTGGCATACATGACTAGATGTCATGTAAAAGTTTGAATGCTTATTGCTAATTGCATATACAGCAATCTTAAAGTTTGAATGCTAATTCTAACTTTTTAATGCTGAACATCTAATGCTAGTGCTAATATCTGGTCATTTTCATACTAAAAGCATCCTCTATGATGGAAATAAGACATCAGATGGCATTAAAGCTTAATCCTTCTTGTATACATGCAAATACAGCAATGTTTAAGTTTGAATGCTAATGCTAACTTGCTAATGCTTAGCGATCTAATGCTTTAGCTAATATCTGGTCATTTTCATGCTGAACATGTCCTCTATGATGGAAATAAGAGATCAGATGGCATTAAAGCATAACCTTTCATGGGCATATTGGATCAGATGGCATTAAAGCTTAACCCTTTGTTGTATACATGCAAATACAGCAATGTTCAAGTTTGAATGCTAATACTAATTTGCTAATGCTAGCGATCTAATGCTAGTGCTTATATCTGGTCATTTTCATCCTGAACATGCCCTCTGTGATGGAAATAAGAGATCAGATCGCATTAAAGCATTACCCTTCATGGGCATATTTTTATCAGATGGCATTAAAAGCTTAACCCTTCTTGTATACATGCAAATACAGCCATGTTAAAGTTTGAATGCTAATGCTAACTTGCTAATGCTAGCGATCTAATGTTAGTGCTAATATCTGGTCATTTTCATACTGTACATGTCCTCAATGATGGAAATAAGAGATCAGATGTCATTAAAGCATAACCCTTAATGGGCATATTAGATTAGATGGCATTAAAGCTTACCCTTTCTTGTATACATGCAAGTACTGCAATGTTTAAGTTTGAATGCTAATGCTAACTTGCTAATGCTAACGATCTAATTCTAGTGCTAATATCTGGTCATTTTCATACTGTCCGTGTCCTCAATGATGGAAATAAGAGATCAGATGACATTAAAGCATCACCCTTCATTGGCATATTAGATTAGATGGCATTAAAAAGCTTAACCCTTCTTGTATACATGCAAATACAGCAATGTTAAAGTTTGAATGCTAATGCTAACTTGCTAATGATAGCGATCTAATGCTAGTGCTAATATCTGGTCATTTTTCATACTGTACATGTCCTCAATGATGATGGAAATAAGAAAGATCCCTTCATGGGCATATTAGGATTAGATGGCAAAAGCTTAACCCTTCTTGTATACATGCAAGAACTGCAATGTTTAAGTTTGAATGCTAATGCTAACTTGCTAATGCTAGCGATTTAATGCTAGTGCTAATATCTAGTCATTTTTCACTGTAGGTGTCCTCTATGATGGAAATAAGAGATCAGATGACATTAAAGCATAACCCTTAATGGGCATATTAGATTAGATTGCATTAAAGCTTAACCCTACTTGTATTCATGCAAATACAGCAATGTTAAAGTTTGAATGCTAAAGCTAACTTGCTAATGCCAGCGATCTAATGCTAGTGCTAATATCTGGTCATTTTCATACTGTACGTGTGCTCGATGATGGAAATAAGAGATCAGATGGCGTGAAAGCTTAAGCCTTCTTGTATACATGCAAGTACTGCAATGTTTAAGTTTGAATGCTAATGCTAACTTGCTAATGCTAGCGATTTAATGCTAGTGCTAATATCTAGTCATTTTCATACTGTACGTGTCCTCTATGATGGAAATAAGAGATCAAATGCCGTTAAAGCTAAAGCCTTCTTGTATACATGCAAGTACTGCAATGTTTAAGTTTGAATGCTAATGCTAACTTTCTAATGCTAGCGATCTAATGCTAGTGCTAATATCTGGTCATTTTCATGCTGAACATGTCCTCTATGATGGAAATAAGAGATCAGATCGAATTAAAGCATTACCCTTCAAGGGCATATTGGATCAGATGGCATTAAAGCTTAACCCTTCTTGTATACATGCAAATACAGCAATGTTAAAGTTTGAATGCTAATGCTAACTTGCTAATGGTAGCGATCTAATGCTAGAGCTAATATCTGGTCATTTTCATGCTGAACATGTCCTCTATGACGGAAATAAGAGATCAGATGGCATCAAAGCATAACGCTTCAAGGGCATATTAGATTAGATGGCATTAAACCTTAACCCTACTTGTATTCATGCAAATACAGCAATGTTAAAGTTTGAATGCTAAAGCTAACTTGTTAATGCTAGCGATCTCATGCTAGTGCTAATATCTGGTCATTTTCATACTGTAGGTGTCCTCGATGATGGAAAAAAGAGATCAGATGGCGTGAAAGCTTAAGCCTTCTTGTATACATGCAAGTACTGCAATGTTTAAGTTTGAATGCTAATGCTAACTTGCTAATGCTAGCGATTTAATTCTAGTGCTAATATCTAGTCATTTTCATCCTGTACGTGTCCTCTATGATGGAAATAAGATGGCATCAAATGCCGTTAAAGCTAAAAAAGCTTCTTCTTATACATGCAAGTACTGCAATGTTTAAGTTTGAATGCTAATGCTCACTTTCTAATGCTAGCGATCTAATGCTAGTGCTAATATCTGGTCATTTTCATGCTGAACATGTCCTCTATGATGGAAATAAGTGATAAGATGGCATTAAAGCATCACCTTTCATGGGCATATTGGATCAGATGGCAGTAAAGCTTAATCCTTCTTGTATACATGCAAATACAGCAATATTAAAGTTTGAATGCTAATGCTAACTTGCTAATGCTTGCGATCTAATGCTCGTGCTGATATCTGGTCATTTTCATGCTGAACATGTCCTCTAAAATGGAAATAAGAGATCAGATGGCATTAAAGCATAACCTTTCATGGGCATATTGGATCAGATGGCATTAAAGCTTAACCCTTCTTGTATACATGCAAATACAGCAATGTTAAAGTTTGAATGCTAATGCTAATTTGCTAATGCTAGCGATCTAATGCTAGTGCTTATATCTGCTCATTTTCATGCTGAACATGCCCTCTGTGATGGAAATAAGAGATCAGATCGCATTAAAGCATTACCCTTCATGGGCATATTTGATCAGATGTCATTAAAGCTTAACCCTTCTTGTATACATGCAAATACAGCCATGATAAAGTTTGAATGCTAATGCTAACTTGCTAATGCTAGCGATCTAATGCTAGTGCTAATATCTGGTCATCTTCATACTTTACGTGTCCTTTATGATAGAAATAAGAGATCAGATGACATTAAAGCATAACCCTTAATGGGCATATTAGATTAGATGGCATTAAAGCTTAACCCTTCTTGTATACATGCAAGTTTGCAATGTTTAAGTTTGAATGCTAATGCTAACTTGCTAATGCTAACGATCTAATGCTAGTGCTAATATCTGGTCATTTTCATACTGTCCGTGTCCTCTATGATGGAAATAAGAGATCAGATGACATTAAAGCCAAACCCTTCATGGGCATATTAGATCAGATGGCATTAAAGCTTACCCCTTCTTGTATACTTGCAAATACAGCAATTTTAAAGTTTGAATGCTTATGCTATCTTGCTAATGCTAGCGATCTAATACTAGTGCTAATATCTGGTCATTTTCATACTGTACATGTCCTCAATCATGGAAATAAGAGATTAGATGGCATTAAAGCATAACCCTTCAAGAGCATATTAGATTAGATGGCATAAAAGCTTAACCCTTCTTGTAAACATGAAAGTACTGCAATGTTTAAGTTTGAATGCTAATACTAAATTGCTAATGCTAGCGATCTAATTTTAGTGCTAATATCTTGTCATTTTCATACTGTACGTGTCCTCAATGATGGAAATAAGAGATCAGATGACATTAAAACATAACCCTTAATGGGCATATTAGATTAGATGGCATTAAAGCTTAACCCTACTTGTATTCATGCAAATACAGCAATGTTAAAGTTTGAATTCTAAAGCTAACTTGCTAATGCTAGCGATCTAATGCTAGTGCTAATATCTGGTCATTTTCATACTGTACGTGTCCTCGATGATGGAAATAAGAGATCAGATGGCGTGGAAGCTTAAGCCTTCTTGTATACATGCAAGTACTGCAATGTTTAAGTTTGAATGCTAATGCTAACTTGCTAATGCTAGCGATTTAATGCTAGTGCTAATATCTAGTCATTTTCATCCTGTACTTGTCCTCTATGATGGAAATAAGAGATCAGATGGCGTGGAAGCTTAAGCCTTCTTGTATACATGCAAGTACTGCAATGTTTTAGTTTGAATGCTAATGCTAACTTTCTAATGCTAGCGATCTAATGCTAGTGCTAATATCTGGTCATTTTCATGCTGAACATGTCCTCT
The DNA here is from genome assembly GCA_029692085.1 of Gymnothorax javanicus. NCBI lineage: Eukaryota > Metazoa > Chordata > Actinopteri > Anguilliformes > Muraenidae > Gymnothorax > Gymnothorax javanicus. The sequence goes on from CM056202.1 coordinate 104,587,356, forward strand.
ATGATGGAAATAAGTGATAAGATGGCATTAAAGCATCACCTTTCATGGGCATATTGGATCAGATGGCAGTAAAACAATCCTTCTTGTATACATGCAAATACAGCAATGTTAAAGTTTGAATGCTAATGCTAACTTGCTAATGCTAGCGATCTAATGCTCGTGCTAATATTTGGTCATTTTCATGCTGAACATGTCCTCTATGATGGAAATAAGAGATCAGATGGCATTAAAGCATAACCCTTCATGGGCATATTAGATTAGATGGCATTAAAGCTTAACCCTACTTGTATTCATGCAAATACAGCAATGTTAAAGTTTGAATGCTAAAGCTAACTTGCTAATGCTAGCGATCTAATGCTAGTGGTAATATCTGGTCATTTTCATACTGTACGTGTCCTCGATGATGGAAATAAGAGATCAGATGGCGTGGAAGCTTAAGCCTTCGTGTATACATGCAAGTACTGCAATGATTAAGATTGAATGCTAATGCTAACTTGCTAATGCTTGCGATCTAATGCTAGTGCTAATATCTGGTCATTTTCATGCTGAACATGTCCTCTATGATGGAAATGAGAGATCAGATGGCATCAAAGCATAACCTTTCATGGGCATATTGGATCAGATGGCATTAAAGCTTAACCCTTCTTGTATACATGCAAATACAGCAATGTTAAAGTTTGAATGCTAATGCTAATTTGCTAATGCTAGCGATCTAATGCTAGTGCTTATATCTGGTCATTTTCATGCTGAACATGCCCTCTGTTATGGAAATAAGAGATCAGATCGCATTAAAGCATTACCCTTCATGGGCATATTTGATCATATGGCATTAAAGCTTAACCCTTCTTGTATACATGCAAATACAGCCTTGTTAAAGTTTGAATGCTAATGCTGACTTGCTAATGCTAGCGATCTAATGTTAGTGCTAATATCTGGTCATTTTCATACAGTACATGTCCTCAATGATGGAAATAAGAGATCAGATGGCATTAAAGCATAACCCTTCAAGGGCATATTAGATTAGATGGCATTAAAGCTTAACCCTTCTTGTATACATGCAAGTACTGCAATGTTTAAGTTTGAATGCTAATGCTAACTTGCTAATGCTAGCGATCTAATTCTAGTGCTAATATCTAGTCATTTTCATACTGTGCGTGTCCTCAATGATGGAAATAAGAGATCAGATGACATTAAAGCATAACCCTTAATGGGCATATTAGATTAGATTGCATTAAAGCTTAACCCTACTTGTATTCATGCAAATATAGCAATATTAAAGTTTGAATGCTAAAGCTAACTTGCTAATGATAGCGATCTAATGCTAGTGCTAATATCTGGTCATTTTCATACTGTACGTGTCCTCGATGATGGAAATAAGAGATCAGATGGCGTGAAAGCTTTAGCCTTCTTGTATACATGCAAGTACTGCAATGTTTAAGTTTGAATGCTAATGCTAACTTGCTAATGCTAGCGATTTAATGCTAGTGCTAATATCTAGTCATTTTCATACTGTAGGTGTCCTCTATGATGGAAATATGAGATCAGATGATATTAAAGCATATCCCTTAATGGGCATATTAGATTAGATTGCATTAAAGCTTATCCCTACTTGTATTCATGCAAATACAGCAATGTTAATGTTTGAAAGCTGAACTAACTTGCTAATGCTAGCGATCTAATGCTAGTGCTAATATCTGGTCATTTTCCTACTGTACGTGTCCTCGATGATGGAAATAAGAGATCAGATGGCGTGAAAGCTTAAGCCTTCTTGTATACATGCAAGTACTGCAATGTTTAAGTTTGAATGCTAATGCTAACTTGCTAATGCTAGCGATTTAATGCTAGTGCTAATATCTAGTCATTTTCATACTGTACGTGTCCTCTATGATGGAAATAAGAGATCAAATGCATATTAAAGCTAAAGCCTTCTTGTATACATGCAAAATACTGCAATGTTTAAGTTTGAATGCTAATGCTAACTTTCTAATGCTAGCGAATCTAATGCTAGTGCTAATATCTGGTCATTTTCATGCTGAACATGTCTCTATGATGGAAATAAGTGATAAGATGGCATTAAAAGCATCACCTTTCATGGGCATATTGGATCACATGGCATTAAAGCTTAATCCTTCTTGTATCCATGCAAATACAGCAATGTTAAAGTTTGAATGCTAATGCTAACTTTTCTAATATTATTCTAATGCTCGTGCTAATGCTTTTTCGCTGCTAATATCTGATCATTTTTATGCTGAACATGTCCTCTATGATGGAAATGCTAAGAGATCAGATGGAATTAATCGCATTAAAAACATTACCCTTCATGGGCATATTGGATCAGATGGCATGAAAGCTTAACCCTTCTTGTATACATGCAAATACAGCAATGTTAAAGTTTGAATGCTAATGCTAACTTGCTAATGCTAGCGATCTAATGCTAGTGCTAATATCTGGTCATTTTATGCTGAACATGTCCTCTATGATGGAAATAAGAGATCAGATGGCATTAAAGCATAACCTTTCATGGGCATATTATATTAGATGGCATTAAAGCTTAACCCTTCTTGTATACAAGCAAGTACAGCAATGTTAAAGTTTCAATGCTTATGCTAACTTGCTAATGCTAGCGATCTAATGCTAGTGCTAATATCTGATCATTTTCATACTGTATGTGTCCTCTATAATGGAAATCAGAAATCAGATGGCATTAAGGCATATCCCTTCATGGGCATATTAGATTAGATGGCATTATAGCTTACCCCTTCTTGTATAAATGCAAATACAGCAATTTTAAAGTTTGAATGCTTATGCTATCTTGCTAATGCTAGCGATCTAATACTAGTGCTAATATCTGGTCATTTTCATACTGTACATGTCCTCACTGACGGAAATAAGAGATCAGATGGCATTAAAGCATAACCCTTCAAGGGCATATTAGATTAGATGGCATTAAAGCTTAACCCTTCTTGTATACATGCAAGTATTGCAATGTTTAAGTTTGAATGCTAATACTAACTTGCTAATGCTAGCGATCTAATTCTAGTGCTAATATCTGGTCATTTTCATACTGTATATGTCCTCAATGATGGAAATAAGAGATCAGATGACATTAAAGCATAACTCTTAATGGGAATATTAGATTTGATGGCATTAAAGCTTAACCCTACTTGTATTCATGCAAATACAGCAATGTTAAAGTTTGAATGCTAAAGCTAACTTGCTAATGCTAGCGATCTAATGCTAGTGCTAATATCTGGTCATTTTCATGCTGAACATGTCCTCTATGATGGAAATAAGAGATCAGATGGCGTGAAAGCTTAAGCCTTCTTGTATACATGCAAGTACTGCAATGTTTAAGTTTGAATGCTAATGCTAACTTGCTAATGCTTGCGATCTAATGCTAGTGCTGAAATCTGGACATTTTCATGCTGAACATGTCCTCTAAGATGGAAATAAGAGATCAGATGGCATTAAAGCATAACCTTTCATGGGCATATTGGATCAGATGGCATTAAAAAAGTTCTTGTATACATGCAAATACAGCAATGTTAAAGTTTGAATGCTAATGCTAACTTGCTTATGCTAGCGATCTAATGCTAGTGCTAATATCTGGTCATTTTCATGCTGAACATGTCCTCTATGATGGAAATAAGAGATCAGATGGCATTAAAGCATAACCTTTCAATGGGCATATTATATTAGATGGCATTAAAGCTTAACCCTTCTTGTATACATGTAAATACAGCAATGTTCAAGTTTGAATGCTAATACTAATTTGCTAATGCTAGCGATCTAATGCTAGTGCTAATATCTGGTCATTTTCATCCTGAACATGCCCTCTGTGATGGAAATAAGAGATCAGATCGCATTAAAGCATTACCCTTCATGGGCATATTTGATCAGATGGCATTAAAAGCAAACCCTTCTTGTATACATGCAAATACAGCCATGTTAAAGTTTGAATGCTAATGCTAACTTGCTAATGCTAGCGATCTAATGTTAGTGCTAATATCTGGTCATTTTGATACAGTACATGTCCTCAATGATGGAAATAAGAGATCAGATGTCATTAAAGCATAACCCTTCAAGGGCATATTAGATTAGATGGCATTAAAGCTTAAACCTTCTTGTATACATGCAAGTACTGCAATGTTTAAGTTTGAATGCTAATGCTAACTTGCTAATGCTAGCGATCTAATGCTAGTGCTAATATCTGATGATTTTCATACTGTATGTGTCCTCTATAATGGAAATCAGAAATAAGATGGCATTAAGGCATAACCCTTCATTGGCATATTAGACTAGATGTCATTAAAGCTTAACGCTTATTGTATAATTGCATATACAGCAATGTTAAAGTTTGAATGCTAATTCTAACTTGCTAATGCTAGCGATCTAATGCTAGTGCTAATATCTGGTCATTTTCATACTGTACGTGTCCTCTATGATGGAAATAAGAGATCAGATGGCATTAAAGCTTAAGCCTTCTTGTATACATGCAAGTACCGCAATGATTAAGTTTGAATGCTAATGCTAACTTGCTAATGCTTGCGATCTAATGCTTGTGCTAATATCAGGTCATTTTCATGCTGAACATGTCCTCTATGATGGAAATAAGAGATCAGATGGCATTAAAGCATAACCTTTCATGGGCATATTGGATCAGATGGCATTAAAGCTTAACCCTTGTTGTATACATGCAAATACAGCAATGTTCAAGTTTGAATGCTAATACTAATTTGCTAATGCTAGCGATCTAATGCTAGCACTTATATCTGGTCATTTTCATCCTGAACATGCCCTCTGTGATGGAAATAAGAGATCAGATCGCATTAAAGCATTACCCTTCATGGGCATATTTGATCAGATGGCATTAAAGCTTAACCCTTCTTGTATACATGCAAATACAGCCATGTTAAAGTTTGAATGCTAATGCAAACTTGCTAATGCTAGCGATCTAATGTTAGTGCTAATATCTGGTCATTTTGATACAGTACATGTCCTCAATGATGGAAATAAGAGATCAGATGTCATTAAAGCATAACCCTTCAAGGGCATATTAGATTAGATGGCATTAAAGCTTAACCCTTCTTGTATACATGCAAGTACTGCAATGTTTAAGTTTGAATGCTAATGCTAACTTGCTAATGCTAGCGATCTAATTCTAGTGCTAATATCTAGTCATTTTCATACTTTGCGTGTCCTCAATGATGGAAATAAGAGATCAGATGACATTAAAGCATCACCCTTAATTGGCATATTAGATTAGATGGCATTAAAGCTTAACCCTACTTGTATTCATGCAAATACAGCAATGTTAAAGTTTGAATGCTAAAGATAACTTGCTAATGATAGCGATCTAATGCTAGTGCTAATATCTGGTCATTTTCATACTGTACGTGTGCTCGATGATGGAAATAAGAGATCAGATGGCGTGAAAGCTTAAGCCTTCTTGTATACATGCAAGTACTGCAATGTTTAAGTTTGAATGCTAATGCTAACTTGCTAATGCTAGCGATTTAATGCTAGTGCTAATATCTAGTCATTTTCATACTGTAGGTGTCCTCTATGATGGAAATAAGAGATCAGATGACATTAAAGCATAACTCTTAATGGGCATATTAGATTAGATTGCATTAAAGCTTAACCCTACTTGTATTCATGCAAATACAGCAATGTTAAAAGTTTGAATGCTAAAAACTAACTTGCTAATGCTAGCGATCTCATGCTAGTGCTAATATCTGGTCATTTTCATACTGTACGTGTGCTCGATGATGGAAATAAGAGATCAGATGGCGTGAAAGCTTAAGCCTTCTTGTATACATGCAAGTACTGCAATGTTTAAGTTTGAATGCTAATGCTAACTTGCTAATGCTAGCGATTTAATGCTAGTGCTAATATCTAGTCATTTTCATACTGTACGTGTCCTCTATGATGGAAATAAGAGATCAAATGCCGTTAAAGCTAAAGCCTTCTTGTATCTGCAATGTTTAAGTTTGAATGCTAATGCTAACTTTCTAATGCTAGCGATCTAATGCTAGTGCTAATATCTGGTCATTTTCATGCTGAACATGTCCTCTATGATGGAAATAAGAGATCAGATCGAATTAACGCATTACCCTTCAAGGGCATATTGGATCAGATGGCATTAAAGCTTAACCCTTCTTGTATACATGCAAATACAGCAATGTTAAAGTTTGAATGCTAATGCTAACTTGCTAATGGTAGCGATCTAATGCTAGAGCTAATATCTGGTCATTTTCATGCTGAACATGTCCTCTATGATGGAAATAAGAGATCAGATGGCATCAAAGCATAACCCTTCAAGGGCATATTAGATTAGATGGCATTAAAGCTTAACCCTACTTGTATTCATGCAAATACAGCAATGTTAAAGTTTGAATGCTAAAGCTAACTTGTTAATGCTAGCGATCTCATGCTAGTGCTAATATCTGGTTATTTTCATACTGTAGGTGTCCTCGATGATGGAAAAAAGAGATCAGATGGCGTGAAAGCTTAAGCCTTCTTGTATACATGCAAGTACTGCAATGTTTAAGTTTGAATGCTAATGCTAACTTGCTAATGCTAGCGATTTAATGCTAGTGCTATTATCTAGTCATTTTCATCCTGTACGTGTCCTCTATGATGGAAATAAGAGATCAAATGCCGTTAAAGCTAAAGCCTTCTTGTATACATGCAAGTACTGCAATGTTTAAGTTTGAATGCTAATGCTAACTTTCTAATGCTAGCGATCTAATGCTAGTGCTAATATCTGGTCATTTTCATGCTGAACATGTCCTCTATGATGGAAATAAGTGATAAGATGGCATTAAAGCATCACCTTTCATGGGCATATTGGATCAGATGGCAGTAAAGCTTAATCCTTCTTGTATACATGCAAATACAGCAATGTTAAAGTTTGAATGCTAATGCTAACTTGCTAATGCTTGCGATCTAATGCTCGTGCTGATATCTGGTCATTTTCATGCTGAACATGTCCTCTAAGATGGAAATAAGAGATCAGATGTCATTAAAGCATAACCCTTCAAGGGCATATTAGATTAGATGGCATTAAAGCTTAACCCTTCTTGTATACATGCAAGTACTGCAATGTTTAAGTTTGAATGCTAATGCTAACTTGCTAATGCTAGCGATCTAATGCTAGTGCTAATATCTGATGATTTTCATACTGTATGTGTCCTCTATAATGGAAATCAGAAATAAGATGGCATTAAGGCATAACCCTTCATTGGCAAATTAGACTAGATGTCATTAAAGCTTAACGCTTATTGTATAATTGCATATACAGCAATTTTAAAGTTTGAATGCTAATTCTAACTTGCTAATGCTAGCGATCTAATGCTAGTGCTAATATCTGGTCATTTTCATACTGTACGTGTCTCTCTATGATGGAAATAAGAGATCAGATGGCATTAAAGCTTAAGCCTTCTTGTATACATGCAAGCACCGCAATGATTAAAGTTTGAATGCTAATGCTAACTTGCTAATGCTTGCGATCTAATGCTTGTGCTAATATCAGGTCATTTTCATGCTGAACATGTCCTCTATGATGGAAATAAGAGATCAGATGGCATTAAAGCATAACCTTTCATGGGCATATTGGATCAGATGGCATTAAAGCTTAACCCTTGTTGTATACATGCAAATACAGCAATGTTCAAGTTTGAATGCTAATACTAATTTGCTAATGCTAGCGATCTAATGCTAGCACTTATATCTGGTCATTTTCATCCTGAACATGCCCTCTGTGATGGAAATAAGAGATCAGATCGCATTAAAGCATTACCCTTCATGGGCATATTTGATCAGATGGCATTAAAGCTTAACCCTTCTTGTATACATGCAAATACAGCCATGTTAAAGTTTGAATGCTAATGCAAACTTGCTAATGCTAGCGATCTAATGTTAGTGCTAATATCTGGTCATTTTGATACAGTACATGTCCTCAATGATGGAAATAAGAGATCAGATGTCATTAAAGCATAACCCTTCAAGGGCATATTAGATTAGATGGCATTAAAGCTTAACCCTCTTGTATACATGCAAGTACTGCAATGTTTTAGTTTGAATGCTAATGCTAACTTGCTAATGCTAGCGATCTAATTCTAGTGCTAATATCTGATCATTTTCATACTGTATGTGTCCTCAATGATGGAAATAAGAAATCAGATGACATTAAAGCATAACCCTTAATTGGCATATTAGATTAGATGGCATTAAAGCTTAACCCTACTTGTATTCATGCATATACAGCAATGTTAAAGTTTGAATGCTAAAGATAACTTGATAATGATAGCGATCTAATGCTAGTGCTAATATCTGGTCATTTTCATACTATGCGTGTGTTAACGATGATGGAAATAAGAGATCAGATGGCGTTAAAGCTTTTTAAGCCTTCTTGTATACATGCAAGTACTGCAATGTTTAAGTTTGAATGCTAATGCTAACTTGCTAATGCTAGCGATTTAATGCTAGTGCTAATATCTAGTCATTTTCATACTGTAGGTGTCCTCTATGATGGAAATAAGAGATCAGATGACATTAAAGCATAACCTTTCATGGGCATATTAGATTAGATGGCATTAAAGTTTAACCCTACTTGTATTCATGCAAATACAGCAATGTTAAAGTTTGAATGCTAAAGCTAATTTGCTAATGCTAGCGATCTCATGCTAGTGCTAATATCTGGTCATTTTCATACTGAACATGCCCTCTGGTGCTAAAGAGATGATGGAAAAGCATAAGAGATCAGATGGCGTGAAAGCTTAAGCCTTCTTGTATACATGCAAGTACTGCAATGTTTAAGTTTGAATGCTAATGCTAACTTGCTAATGCTAGCGATTTAATGTTAGTGCTAATATCTGGTCATTTTCATACTGTACATGTCCTCTATGATGGAAATAAGAGATCAAATGCCGTTAAAGCTAAAGCCTTCTTGTATCTGCAAGTAATGCAATTTTAAGTTTGAATGCTAATGCTAACTTTCTAATGCTAGCGATCTAATGCTAGTGCTAATATCTAGTCATTTTCATGCTGAACATGTCTCTATGATGGAAAAAAGAGATCAGATCAGTGCGCATCACCCTTCAAGGGCATATTGGATCAGATGGCATTAAAGCTTAACCCTTCTTGTATACATGCAAATACAGCAATGTTAAAGTTTGAATGCTAATGCTAACTTGCTAATGGTAGCCATCTAATGCTAGTGCTAATATCTGGTCATTTTCATGCTGAACATGTCCTCTTACGATGGAAAACTGCAATGTTTAGTTTGATCAGATCTAATGCTAACGATTTAATGCTAGTGCTAATATCTAGTCATTTTCAAGGGCATATTGGATCAGATGGCATTAAAGCATTAACCCTTCTTGTATACATGCAAATACAGCAATGTTAAAGTTTGAATGCTAATGCTAACTTGCTAATGCTAGCGATCTAATGCTTAGTGCTAATATCTGGTCATTTTCATACTGTACGTGTCCTCGATGATGGAAATAAGAGATCAGATGCCGTTAAAGCTAAAGCCTTCTTGTATACATGCAAGTACTGCAATGTTTAAGTTTGAATGCTAATGCTAACTTGCTAATGCTAGCGATCTCATGCTAGTGCTAATATCTGGTTATTTTCATACTGTAGGTGTCCTCGATGATGGAAAAAAAGAGATCAAGATGCTGAACATCAGATGGCAATAAGCCTTCTTGTATACATGCAAGTACTGCAATGTTTAAGTTTGAATGCTAATGCTAACTTGCTAATGCTAGCGATTTAATGCTAGTGCTAATATCTAGTCATTTTCATCCTGTACGTGTCCTCTATGATGGAAATAAGAGATCAAATGCCGTTAAAGCTAAAAAACTTCTTGTATACATGCAAGTACTGCAATGTTTAAGTTTGAATGCTAATGCTAACTTTCTAATGCTAGCGATCTAATGCTAGTGCTAATATCTGGTCATTTTCATGCTGAACATGTCCTCTATGATGGAAATAAGTGATAAGATGGCATTAAAGCATCACCTTTCATGGGCATATTGGATCAGATGGCAGTAAAGCTTAATCCTTCTTGTATACATGCAAATACAGCAATGTTAAAGTTTGAATGCTAATGCTAACTTGCTAATGCTTGCGATCTAATGCTCGTGCTGATATCTGGTCATTTTCATGCTGAACATGTCCTCTAAGATGGAAATAAGAGATCAGATGGCATTAAAGCATAACCTTTCATGGGCATATTGGATCAGATGGCATTAAAGCTTAACCCTTCTTGTATACATGCAAATACAGCAATGTTAAAGTTTGAATGCTAATGCTAATTTGCTAATGCTAGCGATCTAATGCTAGTGCTTATATCTGCTCATTTTCATGCTGAACATGCCCTCTGTGATGGAAATAAGAGATCCAGATCGCATTAAAGCGTACCCTTCATGGCCATATTTTATCAGATGGCATTAAAGCTTAACCCTTCTTGTATACATGCAAATACAGCCATGATAAAGTTTGAATGCTAATGCTAACTTGCTAATGCTAGCGATCTAATGCTAGTGCTAATATCTGGTCATCTTCATACTTTACGTGTCCTCTATGATGGAAATAAGAGATCAGATGACATTAAAGCATAACCCTTAATGGGCATATTAGATTAGATGGCATTAAAGCTTAACCCTTCTTGTATACATGCAAGTACTGCAATGTTTAAGTTTGAATGCTAATGCTAACTTGCTAATGCTAACGATCTAATGCTAGTGCTAATATCTGGTCATTTTTCATGCTGTCCGTGTCCTCTATGATGGAAATAAGAGATCAGATGACATTAAATAAACCCTTCATGGGCATATTAGATTAGATGGCATTAAAACCAACCCTTCTTGTATACATGCAAATACAGCCATGATAAAGTTTGAATGCTAATGCTAACTTGTAATGCTAGCGATCTAATGCTAGTGCTAATATCTGGTCATTTTCATACTGTACATGTCCTCAATGATGGAAATAAGAGATCAGATGACATTAAGCATAACCCTTAATGGGCATATTAGATTAGATGGCATTAAAGCTTAACCCTTCTTGTAAACATGAAAGAACTGCAATGTTTAAGTTTGAATGCTAATGCTAACTTGCTAATGCTAGCGATTTAATTCTAGTGCTAATATCTAGTCATTTTCATACTGTAGGTGTGTCCTCAATGATGGAAATAAGAGATCAGATGACATTAAATAACCCTTAATGGGCATATTAGATTAGATTGCATTAAAGTTAACCCTACTTGTATTCATGCAAATACAGCAATGTTAAAGTTTGAATGCTAAAAAAAGCTAACTTGCTAATGCTAGCGATCTAATGCTAGTGCTAATATCTGGTCATTTTCATACTGTACGTGTCACCTCGATGATGGAAATAAGAGATCAGATGGCGTGGAAGCTTAAGCCTTTTGTATACATGCAAGTACTGCAATGTTTAAGTTTGAATGCTAATGCTTGCTAATGCTAGCGATTTAATGCTAGTGCTAATATCTAGTCATTTTCATCCTATGCGTGTCCTCTATGATGGAAATAAGAGATCAAATGCGTGGAAGCTAAAGCCTTCTTGTATACATGCAAGTACTGCAATGTTTAAAGTTTGAATGCTAATGCTAACTTTCTAATGCTAGCGATCTAATGCTAGTGCTAATATCTGGTCATTTTCATGCTGAACATGTCCTCTATGATGGGAAATAAGAGATCAGATCGCATTAAAGCATTACCTTCAAGGGCATATTGGATCAGATGGCATTAAACCCTCCTTGTATACATGCAAATACAGCAATGTTAAAGTTTGAATGCTAATGCTAACTTGCTAATGGTAGCGATCTAATGCTAGAGCTAATATCTGGTCATTTTCATGCTGAACATGTCCTATATTCGGAAATAAGAATCAGATGGCATCAAAAGCATAACGCTTCATGGGCATATTGTATCAGATGGCATTAAAGCTTAACCCTTCTTGTATTCATGCAAATACAGCAATGTTAAAGTTTGAATGCTAAAGCTAACTTGTTAATGCTAGCGATCTCATGCTAGTGCTAATATCTGGTCATTTTCATACTGTAGGTGTCTCGATGATGGAAAAAAAAGAGGAATTAAAAGATGGCGTGAAAGATCTTAAGCCTTCTTGTATACATGCAAATACTGCAATGTTTAAGTTTGAATGCTGCTAACTTGCTAATGCTAGCGATTTAATGCTAGTGCTAATATTTGGTCATTTTCATCCTGTAACATGTCCTCTATGATGGAAATAAGAGATCAAATGGCATTAAAGCTAAAACCCTTCATAGGCATACATGCAAGTACTGCAATGTTTAAGCCTGAATGCTAATGCTAACTTTCAATGTTAAGAGATCTAATGCTAATGCTAAAATCTGGTCATTTAATGCTGAACATGTCCTCTATGATGGAAATAAGTGATAAGATGGCATTTAAGCATCACCTTTCATGGAAATATTGGATCAGATGGCAGTAAAGCTTAATCCTTCTTGTATACACATGCAAATACAGCAATGTTTAAGTTTGAATGCTAATGCTAACTTGCTAATGCTTAGCGATCTAATGCTTTCGTGCTGATATCTGGTCATTTTCATGCTGAACATGTCCTCTAAAATGGAAATAAGAATCAGATGGCATGAAAGCATAACCTTTCATGGGCATATTGGATCAGATGGCATTAAAAGCTTAACCCTTCTTGTATACATGCAAATACAGCAATGTTAAAGTTTGAATGCTAATGCTAATTTGCTAATGCTAGCGATCTAATGCTAGTGCTTATATCCTGGTCATTTTCATGCTGAACATGTCCTCTGTGATGGAAATAAGAGAGATCAGATCGCATTAAAGCATTACCCTTCATAGGCATATTTGATCAGATGTCATTAAAAGCTTAACCTTCCATTTGCATGGGTTATGCAAATACAGCAATGATAAAGTTTGAATGCTAATGCTAACTTGCTAATGCTAGCGATCTAATGCTAGTGCTAATATCTGGTCATCTTTCATACTGAACATGTCCTTTATGATAGAAATAAGAGATCAGATGACATTAAGCATAACCCTTAATGGGCATATTATATTAGATGGCATTAAAGCTTAACCTTCTTGTATACATGCAAGTACTGCAATGTTTAAAGTTTGAATGCTAATGCTAACTTGCTAATGCTAACGATCTAATGCTAGTGCTAATATCTGGTCATTTCATACTGTCCGTGTCCTCTATGATGGAAATAAGAGATCAGATGACATTAAAGGCAAACCCTTCATGGGCATATTAGATCAGATGGCATTAAAAGCTACCCCTTCTTGTATACTTGCAAATACAGCAATTTTAAAAGTTTGAATGCTTATTCTATCTTGCTAATGCTAGCGGATCTAATGCTAGTGCTAATATCTGGTCATTTTCATACTGTACATGTCCTCAATCATGGAAATAAGAGATTAGATGGCATTAAAGCATAACCCTTCAAGAGCATATTAGATTAGATGGCATAAAAGCAACCCTTCTTGTAAACATGAAAGTGCTGCAATGTTTAAGTTTGAATGCTAATACTAAATTGCTAATGCTAGCGACCTAATTTTAGTGCTAATATCTTGTCATTTTCATTCTGAACATGTCCTCACGATGGAAATAAGAGATCAGATGACATTAAAACATAACCCTTTAATGGGCATATTAGATTAGAGATGGCATTAAAGCTTAACCCTACTTGTGTATTCATGCAAATACAGCAATGTTAAAGTTTGAATTCTAAAGCTAATTTTGCCTAATGCTAGCGATCATGCTAGTGCTAATATCTGGTCATTTTCATACTGTACGTGTCCTCAATGATGGAAATAAGAGATCAGATGGCGTGGATATAACCTTCAAGGGCATCTTGTTATACATGCAAAGTATACTGCAATGTTTTAAGTTTGAATGCTAATGCTAACTAGCTAATGCTAGCGATTTAATGCTAGTGCTAATATCTAGTCATTTTCATCCTGTACTTGTCCTCTATGATGGAAATAAGAGATCAGATGACATTAAAAGCTTAAGCCTTCTTGTATATATGCAAGTACTGCAATGTTTTAGTTTGAATGCTAATGCTAACTTTCAAATACTGCAATGTTTATGCTAGTGCTAATATCTGTCATTTTTCATGCTGAACATGTCTCTATGATGGAAATAAGTGATAAGATGGCATACTGTCATCACCTTCGATGGGCATATTGGATCAGATGGCAGTCAAGCTTAATCCTTCTTGTATACATGCAAATACAGCAATGTTAAAGTTTGAATACTAATGCTAACTTATATAATGCTAGCGATCTTAATGCTAGTGCTGCTAATATTTGGTCATTTTTCATGCTGAACATGTGTCTCTCTATGATGGAAATAAAGAGATCAGATGGCATTAAAGCATAACCCTTCATGGGCATATTAGATTAGATGGCATTAAAAAACCCTATTTGTATTCATGCAAATACAGCAATGTTAAAGTTTGAATGCTAAAGCTAACTTGCTAATGCTATTTTTCTAATGCTAGTGGTAATATCTGGTCATTTTCATACTGTACGTGTCCTCGATGATGGAAATAAGAGATCAGATGGGCGTGGAAGCTTAAGCCCTTCTTGGTATACATGCAAGTACTGCAATGTTTAAGATTGAATGCTAATGCTAACTTGCTAATGCTAGGATTATGCTAGTGCTAATATCTGGTCATTTTTTCATGCTGAACATGTCCTCTATGATGGAAATGAGAGATCAGGCATCAAATAACCTTTCATGCATAAAGATGGCATTAAGCTTAACCCTTCATACATGCAAATACAGCAATGTTAAAGTTTGGATGCTAATGCTAATTTGCTAATGCTAGATCTAATGCTGAGTGGTTATATCTGGTCATTTTCATGCTGAACATGCCCTCTATTATGGAAATAAGAGATCAGATCTATATTAAAGCATTACCCTTCATGGGCATATTTTGATCATATGGCATTAAAGCTTAATCCTTCTTGTATACATGCAAATACAGCCTTGTTAAAGTTTGAATGCTAATGCTAACTTGCTAATGCTAGCGTCTTCGGTCGTTAGTGGTAATATCTGGTCATTTCATACAGTACATGTCCTCATTGATGGAAATAAGAGATCAGATGGCATTAAAGCATAACCCTTCAAGGGCCAATAAAAGCTTTTGTATACAGGCAAAGTACTGCAATGTTTAAGTTTGAATGCTAATGCTAACTTGCTAATGCTAGCGATCTAATTCTAAAGCTAATATCTAGTCATTTTCATACTGTGCGTGTCCCTCAATGATGGAAATAAGAGATCAGATGACATTAAAAAGCATAACCCTTAATGGGCATATTAGATTAGATTGCATTAAAAGCTTAACCCTACTTGTATTCATGCAAATATAGCAATATTAAAAGTTTGAATGCTAAAGCTAACTTGCTAATGATAGCGATCTAATGCTAGTGCTAATATCTGGTCATTT
>CM056202.1:104602969-104702759 GCA_029692085.1 Gymnothorax javanicus
TACATGTCCTCAATGATGGAAATAAGAGATCAGATGACATTAAAAGCATAACCCTTAATGGGCATATTAGATTAGATGGCATTAAAGCTTCCCCTTCTTGTATACATGCAAGAACTGCAATGTTTAAGTTTGAATGCTAATGCTAACTTTATAATGCTAGCGATTTAATGCTAGTGCTAATATCTAGTCATTTTCATACTGTAGGTGTCCTCTATGATGGAAATAAGAGATCAGATGACATTAAGCATAACCCTTAATGGGCATATTAGATTAGATTGCATTAAGTTTAACCCTACTTGTATTCATGCAAATACAGCAATGTTAAAGTTTGAATGCTAAAGCTAACTTGCTAATGCCAGCGATCTAATGCTAGTGCTAATATCTGGTCATTTTTCATACTATGCGTGTGCAGTTCGATGATGGAAATAAGAGATCAGATGGGCGTGAAAGCTTAAGCCTTCTTGTATACATGCAAGTACTGCAATGTTTAAGTTTGAATGCTAATGCTAACTTTCTAATGCTAGCGATCTAATGCAAGTGCTAATATCTAGTCATTTTCATACTGTACGTGTCCTCTATGATGGAAATAAGAGATCAAATGCCGTTAAAGCTAAAGCCTTCTTGTATACATGCAAGTACTGCAATGTTTAAGTTTGAATGCTAATGCTAACTTTCTAATGCTAGCGATCTAATGCTAGTGCTAATATCTGGTCATTTTTCATGCTGAACATGTCCTCTATGATGAAAAAAGAGATCAGATCGAATTAAAGCATTACCCTTCAAGGCATATTGGATCAGATGGCATTAAAGCGCCCTTCTTGTATACATGCAAATACAGCAATGTTAAAAGTTTGAATGCTAATGCTAACTTGCTAATGGTAGCGATCTAATGCTAGAGCTAATATCTGGTCATTTTCATGCTGAACATGTCCTCTATGGCGGAAATAAGAGATCAGATGGCATCAAAGCATAACTTCAGGGGCATATTAGATTAGATGGCATTAAAAGCAACTACTTGTATTCATGCAAATACAGCAATGTTAAAGTTTGAATGCTAAAGCTAACTTGTTAATGCTAGCGATCTCATGCTAGTGCTAATATCTGGTCATTTTCATACTGTAGGTGTCTCGATGATGGAAAAAAAGAGATCAGATGGCGTGAAAGCTTAAGCCTTCTTGTATACATGCAAGTACTGCAATGTTTAAGTTTGAATGCTAATGCTAACTTGCTAATGCTAGCGATTTAATGCTAGTGCTAATATCTAGTCATTTTCATCCTGTACGTGTCCTCTATGATGGAAATAAGAGATCAAATGCCGTTAAAGCTAAAGCCTTCTTGTATACATGCAAGTACTGCAATGTTTAAGTTTGAATGCTAATGCTAACTTTCTAATGCTAGCGATCTAATGCTAGTGCTAATATCTGGTCATTTTCATGCTGAACATGTCTCTATGATGGAAATAAGTGATAAAAGATGGCATTTAAGCATCACCTTTCATGGGCATATTGGATCAGATGGCAGTAAAGCTTAATCCTTCTTGTATACATGCAAATACAGCAATATTAAAGTTTGAATGCTAATGCTAACTTGCTAATGCTTGCGATCTAATGCTCGTGCTGATATCTGGTCATTTTCATGCTGAACATGTCCTCTAAAATGGAAATAAGAGATCAGATGGCATGAAAGCATAACCTTTCATGGGCATATTTGGATCAGATGGCATTAAAAAGCAACCCTTCTTGTATACATGCAAATACAGCAATGTTAAAGTTTGAATGCTAATGCTAATTTGCTAATGCTAGCGATCTAATGCTAGTGCTTATATCTGCTCATTTTCATGCTGAACATGCCCCTCTGTGATGGAAATAAGAATCAGATCGCATTAAAAGCGTTACCCTTCATGGGCATATTTGATCAGATGTCATTAAAAGCTTAACCCTTCTTGTATACATGCAAATACAGCCATGATAAGTTTGAATGCTAATGCTAACTTGCTAATGCTAGCGATCTAATGCTAGTGCTAATATCTGGTCATCTTCATACTTTACGTGTCCTTTATGATAGAAATAAGAGATCAGATGACATTAAAGCATAACCCTTAATGGGCATATTAGATTAGATGGCATTAAAGCTTAACCCTTCTTGTATACATGCAAGTACTGCAATGTTTAAGTTTGAATGCTAATGCTAACTTGCTAATGCTAACGATCTAATGCTAGTGCTAATATCTGGTCATTTTCATACTGTCCGTGTCCTCTATGATGGAAATAAGAGATCAGATGACATTAAAGCAAACCCTTCATGGGCATATTAGATCAGATGGCATTAAAGCTTACCCCTTCTTGTATACTTGCAAATACAGCAATTTTAAAGTTTGAATGCTTATGCTATCTTGCTAATGCTAGCGATCTAATACTAGTGCTAATATCTGGTCATTTTCATACTGTACATGTCCTCAATCATGGAAATAAGAGATTAGATGGCATTAAAAGCATAACCCTTCAAGAGCATATTAGATTAGATGGCATAAAAGCAACCCTTCTTGTAAACATGAAAGTACTGCAATGTTTAAGTTTGAATCACTAATACTAAATTGCTAATGCTAGCGATCTAATTTTAGTGCTAATATCTTGTCATTTTTCATACTGTAATGTCCTCAATGATGGAAATAAGAGATCAGATGACATTAAAACATAACCCTTAATGGGCATATTAGATTAGATGGCATTAAAAAGCAACCCTACTTGTATTCATGCAAATACAGCAATGTTAAAAGTTTGAATTCTAAAGCTAACTTGCTAATGCTAGCGATCTAATGCTAGTGCTAATATCTGGTCATTTTTCATACTGTCGTGTCCTCGATGATGGAAATAAAGAGATCAGATGGCGTGGAAACTTAAGCCTTCTTGTATACATACAAGTACTGCAATGTTTAAGTTTGAATGCTAATGCTAACTTGCTAATGCTAGCGATTTAATGCTAGTGCTAATATCTAGTCATTTTCATCCTGTACTTGTCCTCTATGATGGAAATAAGAGATCAGATGGCGTGGAAGCTTAAGCCTTCTTGTATACATGCAAGTACTGCAATGTTTTAGTTTGAATGCTAATGCTAACTTTCTAATGCTAGCGATCTAATGCTAGTGCTAATATCTGGTCATTTTCATGCTGAACATGTCCTCTATGATGGAAATAAGTGATAAGATGGCATTAAAGCATCACCTTTCATGGGCATATTGGATCAGATGGCAGTCAAGCTTAATCCTTCTTGTATACATGCAAATACAGCAATGTTAAAGTTTGAATGCTAATGCTAACTTGCTAATGCTAGCGATCTAATGCTCGTGCTAATATTTGGTCATTTTCATGCTGAACATGTCTCTATGATGAAATAAGAATCAGATGGCATTAAAGCATAACCCTTCATGGGCATATTAGATTAGATGGCATTAAAAGCAACCCTATTTGTATTCATGCAAATACAGCAATGTTAAAGTTTGAATGCTAAATTTGCTAATGCTAGCGATCTAATGCTAGTGGTAATATCTGGTCATTTTCATACTGTCACGTGTCCTCGATGATGGAAATAAAGAGATCAGATGGCGTGGAAGCAAGCCCGTGTATACATGCAAGTACTGCAATGATTAAGATTGAATGCTAATGCTAACTTGCTAATGCTTGCGATCTAATGCTAGTGCTAATATCTGGTCATTTTCATGCTGAACATGTCCTCTATGATGGAAATGAGAGATCAGATGGCATCAAAGCATAACCTTTCATGTGCATATTGGATCAGATGGCATTAAAGCTTAACCCTTCTTGTATACATGCAAATACAGCAATGTTAAAGTTTGAATGCTAATGCTAATTTGCTAATGCTAGCGATCTAATGCTAGTGCTTATATCTGGTCATTTTCATGCTGAACATGCCCTCTGTTATGGAAATAAGAGATCAGATCGCATTAAAGCGGCCCCCCCTTCATGGGCATATTTGATCATATGGCATTAAAGCTAACCCTTCTTGTATACATACAAATACAGCCTTGTTAAAGTTTGAATGCTAATGCTGACTTGCTAATGCTAGCGATCTAATGTTAGTGCTAATATCTGGTCATTTCATACAGTACATGTCCTCATTGATGGAAATAAGAATCAGATGGCATTAAAAACATAACCCTTCAAGGGCATATTAGATTAGATGGCAATAAAAGCAACCCTTCTTGTATACATGCAAGTACTGCAATATTTAAGTTTGAATGCTAATGCTAACTTGCTAATGCTAGCGATCTAATTCTAGTGCTAATATCTAGTCATTTTCATACAATGCGTGTCCTCAATGATGGAAATAAAGAATCAGATGACATTAAAGCATAACCCTTAATTGGCATATTAGATTAGATGGCATTAAAACCCTACTTGTATTCATGCAAATATAGCAATATTAAAGTTTGAATGCTAAAGCTAACTTGCTAATGATAGCGATCTAATGCTAGTGCTAATATCTGGTCATTTTTCATACTGTACGTGTCCTCGATGATGGAAATAAAGAGGATCAGATGGCGTGAAAGCTTTAGCCTTCTTGTATACATGCAAGTACTGCAATGTTTAAGTTTGAATGCTAATGCTAACTTGCTAATGCTAGCGATTTAATGCTAGTGCTAATATCTAGTCATTTTTTCATACTGTAGGTGTCCTCTATGATGGAAATATGAGATCAGATGATATTAAAGCATATCCTTAATGGGCATATTAGATTAGATTGCATTAAAAGCTTTATCCCTACTTGTATTCATGCAAATACAGCAATGTTAATGTTTGAAAAGCTGAACTAACTTGCTAATGCTAGCGATCTAATGCTAGTGCTAATATCTGGTCATTTTTCTACTGTACGTGTCCTCGATGATGGAAATAAGAGATCAGATTGGCGTGAAAGCTTAAGCCTTCTTGTATACATGCAAGTACTGCAATGTTTAAGTTTGAATGCTAATGCTAACTTGCTAATACTAGCGATTTAATGCTAGTGCTAATATCTAGTCATTTTTTCATACTGCATCGTGTCTCTATGATGGAAATAAAGAGATCAAATGCGATTAAAAGCTAAAGCCTTCTTGTATACATGCAAGTACTGCAATGTTTAAGTTTGAATGCTAATGCTAACTTTCTAATGCTAGCAATCTAATGCTAGTGCTAATATCTGGTCATTTTCATGCTGAACATGTCCTCTATGATGGAAATAAGTGATAAGATGGCATTAAAGCATCACCTTTCATGGGCATATTGGATTACATGGCAGTTAAGCTTAATCCTTCTTGTATCCATGCAAATACAGCAATGTTAAAGTTTAAATGCTAATGCTAACTTGCTAATGCTAGCGTTCTAATGCTCGTGCTAATATCTGATCATTTTCATGCTGAACATGTCCTCTATGATGGAAATAAGAGATCAGATCGAATTAAAGCATTACCCTTAATGGGCATATTGGATCAGATGGCATTGAAGCTTAATCCTTCTTGTATACATGCAAATACAGCAATGTAAAAGTTTGAATGCTAATGCTAACTTTCTAATGTTAGCGATCTAATGCTAGTGCTAATATCTGATCATTTTCATGCTGACCATGTCCTCTATGATGGAAATAAGAGATCAGATCGCATTAAGGCATTACCCTTCATGGGCATATTGGATCAGATGGCATGAAAGCTTAACCCTTCTTGTATACATGCAAATACAGCAATGTTAAAGTTTGAATGCTAATGCTAACTTGCTAATGCTAGCGATCTAATGCTAGTGCTAATATCTGGTCATTTTTATGCTGAACATGTCCTCAATGATGGAAATAAGAGATCAGATGGCATTAAAGCATAACCTTTCATGGGCATATTATATTAGATGGCATTAAAGCTTAACCCTTCTTGTATACATGCAAGTACAGCAATGTTAAAGTTTCAATGCTTATGCTAACTTGCTAATGCTAGCGATCTAATGCTAGTGCTAATATCTGGATCATTTTCATACTGTATGTGTCCTCTATAATGGAAATCAGAAATCAGATGGCATTAAGGCATATCCCTTCATGGGCATATTAGATTAGATGGCATTATAGCTTACCCCTTCTTGTATAAATGCAAATACAGCAATTTTAAAGTTTGAATGCTTATGCTATCTTGCTAATGCTAGCGATCTAATACTAGTGCTAATATCTGGTCATTTTCATACTGTACATATCCTCACTGACGGAAATAAGAGATCAGATGGCATGAAAGCATAACCCTTCAAGGGCATATTAGATTAGATGGCATTAAAAAGCAACCCTTCTTGTATACATGCAAAGTATTGCAATGTTTAAGTTTGAATGCTAATACTAACTTGCTAATGCTAGCGATCTAATTCTAGTGCTAATATCTGGTCATTTTCATACTGTATGTGTCCTCAATGATGGAAATAAGAGATCAGATGACATTAAAGCATAACTCTTAATGGGAATATTAGATTTGATGGCATTAAAGCTTAACCCTACTTGTATTCATGCAAATACAGCAATGTTAAAGTTTGAATGCTAAAGCTAACTTGCTAATGCTAGCGATCTAATGCTAGTGCTAATATCTGGTCATTTTCATGCTGAACATGTCCTCTATGATGGAAATAAGAGATCAGATGGCGTGAAAGCTTAACCCTTCTTGTATACATGCAAGTAGATGGCATGTTTAAGTTTGAATGCTAATGCTAACTTCTAATGCTTGCGATCTAATGCTAGTGCTGAAATCTGGTCATTTTCATACTGAACATGTCTCTAAGATGGAAATAAGAGATCAGATGGCATTAAAGCATAACCTTTCATGGGCATATTGGATCAGATGGCATTAAAGCTTAACCCTTCTTGTATACATGCAAATACAGCAATGTTAAAGTTTGAATGCTAATGCTAACTTGCTTATGCTAGCGATCTAATGCTAGTGCTAATATCTGGTCATTTTCATGCTGAACATGTCCTCTATGATGGAAATAAGAGATCAGATGGCATTAAAGCATAACGTTTCATGGGCATATTATATTAGATGGCATTAAAGCTTAACCCTTCTTGTATACATGTAAATACAGCAATGTTCAAGTTTGAATGCTAATACTAATTTGCTAATGCTAGCGATCTAATGCTAGTGCTAATATCTGCTCATTTTCATCCTGAACATGCCCTCTGTGATGGAAATAAGAGATCAGATCGCATTAAAGCATTACCCTTCATGGGCATATTTGATCAGATGGCATTAAAGCTTAGCCCTTCTTGTATACATGCAAATACAGCCATGTTAAAGTTTGAATGCTAATGCTAACTTGCTAATGCTAGCGATCTAATGTTAGTGCTAATATCTGGTCATTTTGATACAGTACATGTCCTCAATGATGGAAATAAGAGAACAGATGTCATTAAAGCATAACCCTTCAAGGGCATATTAGATTAGATGGCATTAAAGCTTAACCCTTCTTGTATACATGCAAGTACTGCAATGTTTAAGTTTGAATGCTAATGCTAACTTGCTAATGCTAGCGATCTAATGCTAGTGCTAATATCTGATGATTTTCATACTGTATGTGTCCTCTATAATGGAAATCAAAATAAGATGGCATTAAGGCATAACCCTTCATTGGCAAATTAGACTAGATGTCATTAAAGCTTAACCTTATTGTATAATTGCATATACAGCAATGTTAAAGTTTGAATGCTAATTCTAACTTGCTAATGCTAGCGATCTAATGCTAGTGCTAATATCTGGTCATTTTCATACTGTACGTGTCTCTATGATGGAAATAAAGAGATCAGATGGCATTAAAGCTTAAGCCTTCTTGTATACATGCAAGTACCTGCAATGATTAAGTTTGAATGCTAATGCTAATTTGCTAATGCTAGCGATTAATGCTAGTGCTAATATCAGGTCATTTTCATGCTGAACATGTCTCTATGATGGAAATAAGAGATCAGATGGCATTAAAGCATAACCTTTCATGGGCATATTGGATCAGATGGCATTAAAGCTTAACCCTTGTTGTATACATGCAAATACAGCAATGTTCAAGTTTGAATGCTAATACTAATTTGCTAATGCTAGCGATCTAATGCTAGCACTTATATCTGGTCATTTTCATCCTGAACATGCCCTCTGTGATGGAAATAAGAGATCAGATCGCATTAAAAGCATTTTTACCCTTCATGGGCATATTTGATCAGATGGCATTAAAGCTTAACCCTTCTTGTATACATGCAAATACAGCCATGTTAAAGTTTGAATGCTAATGCAAACTTGCTAATGCTAGCGATCTAATGTTAGTGCTAATATCTGGTCATTTTGATACAGTACATGTCCTCATTGATGGAAATAAGAGATCAGATGTCATTAAAGCATAACCCTTCAAGGGCATATTAGATTAGATGGCATTAAAGCTTAACCCCTCTTGTATACATGCAAGTACTGCAATGTTTAAGTTTGAATGCTAATGCTAACTTGCTAATGCTAGCGATCTAATTCTAGTGCTAATATCTAGTCATTTTCATACTTTGCGTGTCCTCAATGATGGAAATAAGAGATCAGATGACATTAAAGCATAACCCTTAATTGGCATATTAGATTAGATGGCATTAAAGCTTAACCCTACTTGTATTCATGCAAATACAGCAATGTTAAAGTTTGAATGCTAAAGATAACTTGCTAATGATAGCGATCTAATGCTAGTGCTAATATCTGGTCATTTTCATACTGTACGTGTGCTCGATGATGGAAATAAGAGATCAGATGGCGTGAAAGCTTAAGCCTTCTTGTATACATGCAAGTACTGCAATGTTTAAGTTTGAATGCTAATGCTAACTTGCTAATGCTAGCGATTTAATGCTAGTGCTAATATCTAGTCATTTTCATACTGTAGGTGTCTCTATGATGGAAATAAGAGATCAGATGACATTAAAGCATAACTCTTAATGGGCATATTAGATTAGATTGCATTAAAGCTTTAACTCTACTTGTATTCATGCAAATACAGCAATGTTAAAGTTTGAATGCTAAAGCTAACTTGCTAATGCTAGCGATCTCATGCTAGTGCTAATATCTGGTCATTTTCATACTACATGCGTGTGCTCGATGATGGAAACCCTTAAGAGATCAGATGATGCGTGAAAGCTTAAGCCTTCTTGTATACATGCAAGTACTGCAATGTTTAAGTTTGAATGCTAATGCTAACTTGCTAATGCTAGCGATTTAATGCTAGTGCTAATATCTAGTCATTTTTCATACTGTCGTGTCCTCTATGATGGAAATAAGAGATCAAATGCCGTTAAAGGCATTAAAAGCCTTCTTGTATCTGCAATACACAATGTTTAAGTTTGAATGCTAATGCTAACTTTCTAATGCTAGCGATCTAATGCTAGTGCTAATATCTGGTCATTTTCATGCTGAACATGTCCTCTATGATGGAAATAAGAGATCAGATCGAATTAAAGCATTACCCTTCAAGGGCATATTGATCAGATGGCATTAAAACTTAACCCTTCTTGTATACATGCAAATACAGCAATGTTAAAGTTTGAATGCTAATGCTAACTTGCTAATGGTAGCGATCTAATGCTAGAGCTAATATCTGGTCATTTTCATGCTGAACATGTCCTCTATGATGGAAATAAGAGATCAGATGGCATCAAAGCATAACCCTTCAAGGGCATATTAGATTAGATGGCATTAAAGCTTAACCCTACTTGTATTCATGCAAATACAGCAATGTTAAAGTTTGAATGCTAAAGCTAACTTGTTAATGCTAGCGATCTCATGCTAGTGCTAATATCTGGTTATTTTCATACTGTACATGTCTCGATGATGGAAAAAATGCTAGCGATTTAATGCTAGTGCTATTATCTAGTCATTTTCATCCTGTAAGAGATCAGATGGCGGAAAGCTTAAGCTTCTTGTATTCATGCAAGGCAATGTTTAATTTGAATGCTAATGCTAACTTGCTAATGCTAGCGATTTAATGCTAGTGCTATTACTCTCTATGATGGAAATAAGAGATCAAATGCATTATACATACTGCAATGTACTGCAATTAAGTTTGAATGCTAATGCTAACTTGCTAATGCTAGCGATCTAATGCTAGTGCTAATATCTGGTCATTTTCATCCTGAACATGTCCTCTATGATGGAAATAAAATAAGATGGCATTAAAAGCAAACCTTTCATGGGCATATTGGAAGATGGCATTAAAACTTAATCCTTCTTGTATACATGCAAGTACTGCAATGTTAAAGTTTGAATGCTAATGCTAACTTTCTAATGCTAGCGATCTAATGCTAGTGCTAATATCTGGTCATTTTCATACTGAACATGTCCTCTAAATGATGGAAATAAGATGATAAGATGGCATTAAAGCATAAACCCTTCATGGGCATATTGTTAAAAAGTTTGAAGATGGCACTTTTTTTAAAGTTTAAATCCTTATTGTATACATGCAAATACAGCAATATTAAAGTTTGAATGCTAATGCTAACTCTAACGCTTTACTAATGCTTGCGATCTAATGCTAGTGCTAAATATCTGGTCATTTTCATGCTGAACATGTCCTCTAATGATGGAAATTCAGATGTCATTAAAGCATAACCCTTCATGGGCATATTGGATCAGATGGCATTAAAGCTTAACCCCTTCTTGTATACATGCAAATACTGCAATGTTTAAGTTTGAATGCTAATGCTAACTTGCTAATGCTAGCGATCTAATGCTAGTGCTAATATCTGGTCATTTTCATACTGAACATGTCCTCTATGATGGAAATAAGAGATCAGATGACATTAAAGCATAACCCTTCATGGGCATATTGATTAGATGGCATTAAAAGCTTAACCCTTCTTGTATACATGCAAATACAGCAATGTTAAAGTTTGAATGCTAATGCTAACTTGCTAATGCTAGCGATCTAATGCTGCACTTATAGTGCTAATATCTGGTCATTTTTCATAGAGTCGATGCATTCTCTATGATGGAAATAAGAGATCAGATGGCATTTAACCCAAAACCATGCAAATTGCAATATTTAAAGTTTTGGCTAATGCAAATTATGCTAGCGATTTAATGTTAGTGCTAATAAGTCATTTTGATAACATGTCCTCTTGTGGAAATATCATTAAAAGCATAACCCTTCAAGGGCATATTGCATAAAAGCTTAACCTTCTTGTATACATACTGCAATGTTTAAGTTTGAATGCTAATGCTAACTTTGCTAATGCTAGCGATCTAATTCTAGTGCTAATATCTGGTCATTTTCATACTGAACATGTCCTCAATGATGGAAATAAGAGATCAGATGACATTAAAGCATAACCCTTCATTGGCATATTAGATTAGATGGCATTAAAAGCTTAACCCTACTTGTATACATGCAAATACAGCAATGTTAAAGTTTGAATGCTAATACTAACTTGCTAATGCTAGCGATCTAATGCTAGTGCTAATATCTGGTCATTTTCATACTGAACATGTCCTCAATGATGGAAATAAGAGATCAGATGGCATATTGGAATGGCATTAAAGCTTAACCCCTTCTTGTATACATGCAAGTACTGCAATGTTTAAGTTTGAATGCTAATGCTAACTTGCTAATGCTAGCGATTTAATGCTAGTGCTAATATCTGGTCATTTTTTCATACTGTAGGTGTCCTCTATGATGGAAATAAAATCAGATGACATTAAAAGCATAACCTTAATGGGCATATTAGATTAGATGGCATTAAAGTTTAACCCTTCTTGTATTCATGCAAATACTGCAATGTTAAAGTTGAATGCTAATGCTAACTTGCTAATGCTAGCGATCTAATGCTAGTGCTAATATCTAGTCATTTTCATACTGTACGTGTCCTCTATGATGGAAATAAGAGATCAGATGGCGTGTTTAAAAGCTTAAGCCTTCTTGTATACATGCAAGTACTGCAATGTTTAAGTTTGAATGCTAATGCTAACTTTCTAATGCTAGCGATTTAATGCTAGTGCTAATATCTGGTCATTTTCATGCTGAACATGTCTCTATGATGGAAATAAGAGATTCATCACCTTTCATGGGCATATTGGATCAGATGGCTAAAGCTTAATCCTTCTTGTATACATGCAAATACAGCAATGTTTAAAGTTTGAATGCTAATGCTAACTTTCTAATGCTAGCGATCTAATGCTAGTGCTAATATCTGGTCATTTTCATGCTGAACATGTCCTCTATGATGGAAATAAGAGATCAGATGGCATTAAAGCATAACCTTTCATGGGCATATTGGATCAGATGGCATTAAAGCTAACCCTTGTATAAGGCACATGCAAATACAGCAATGTTAAAAGTTTGAATGCTAATGCTAATTTGCTAATGCTAGCGATCTAATGCTAGTGCTTATATCTGGTCATTTTCATGCTGAACATGTCCTCTGATGATGGAAATAAGAGATCAGATCTGCAATGTTTAAGTTTGAAAAGCATAACCTCTCATGTGCTAATATCCATATTTTATCAGATGGCAGATTAAAGCTTAACCCTTCTTGTATACATGCAAATACAGCAATGTTAAAGTTTGAATGCTAATGCTAACTTGCTAATGCTAGCGATCTAATGCTAGTGCTAATATCTGGTCATTTTCATGCTGAACGGTGTCTCTGATGGTAATGAGATCAAATAAAGAGATCAGATGACAATGTTTAAGTTTAATGCTAATGCTAACCCGATCTAATGGGCATCTGGTCATTTTCAGAACATTAGATGGAAATAATTAAATGGCATTAAAGCATCACCTTCATCTTGTATTAAAGCTTAATCCTTCAAGTACTGCAATGTTAAAAGTTTGAATGCTAATGCTAATGCTTGCGATCTAATGCTATATCGATCTAATGCTAGTGCTATGGAAATATCTGGTCATTTTTCATACTGTCAGATGTCCTCTATGATGGAAAGTTTGAATGCTAAGATCTAATGCTAGCGATAACTAGTGCTTTAAAGCCAAACCCTTCATGGGCATATTCATGGCCATATTTTTAGATGGCATTAAAGCTTAACCCTTCTTGTATACATGCAAATACAGCCATGATAAAGTTTGAATGCTAATGCTAACTTGCTAATGCTAGCGATCTAATGCTAGTGCTAATATCTGGTCATTTTCATACTGTACATGTCTCTAATGATGGAAATAAGAGATCAGATGGCATTAAAGACATTAACCCTTCAAGGGCATATTAGATTAGATGGCATAAAAGCTTAACCCTTCTTGTAAACATGAAAGTACTGCAATGTTTAAGTTTGAATGCTAATACTAACTTGCTAATGCTAGTGATCTAATTCTAGTGCTAATCTCTTGTCATTTTCATACTGTACGTGTCCTCAATGATGGAAATAAGAGATCAGATGACATTAAAACATAACCCTTAATGGGCATATTAGATTAGATGGCATTAAAGCTTAACCCTACTTGTATTCATGCAAATACAGCAATGTTAAAGTTTGAATTCTAAAGCTAACTTGCTAATGCTAGCGATCTAATGCTAGTGCTAATATCTGGTCATTTTTCATACTGAAATATGTCTCTATGATGGAAATAAGAGATCAGATGGCGTGAAAAGCTAAAACTTTTTTGTATACATGCAAGTACTGCAATGTTTAAGTTTGAATGCTAATGCTAACTTGCTAATGCTAGCGATTTAATGCTAGTGGTAATATCTAGTCATTTTCATCCTGTACGTGTCCTCTATGATGGAAATAAGAGATCAGATGGCGTGGAAGCTTAAGCCTTCTTGTATACATGCAAGTACTGCAATGTTTAAGTTTGAATGCTAATGCTAACTTGCTAATGCTAGCGATCTAATGCTAGTGCTAATATCTGGTCATTTTCATGCTGAACATGTCCTCTATGATGGAAATAAGAGATAAGATGGCATTAAAGCATAACCTTTCATGGGCATATTGGATCAGTTGGCATTAAAGCTTAATCCTTGTATACATGCAAATACAGCAATGTTAAAGTTTGAATGCTAATGCTAACTTGCTAATGCTAGCGATCTAATGCTAGTGCTAATATCTGGTCATTTTCATGCTGAACATGTCCTCTATGATGCAAATAAGAGATCAGATCGCATTAAAGAATTACCCTTCATGGGCATATTGTATCAGATTGCATTAAAGCTTAACCCTTCTTGTATTCATGCAAATACAGCAATGTTAAAGTTTGAATGCTAATGCTAACTTGCTAATGCTAGCGATCTAATGCTAGTGCTAATATCTGGTCATTTTCATGCTGAACATGTCCTCTATGATGGAAATAAGAGATCAGATGGAATTAAAGCATCACCTTTCATGGGCATATTGGATCAGATGGCATTAAAGCTTAACCCTTCTTGTATACATGCAAATACAGCAATGTCAAAGTTTCAATGCATATGCTAACTTGCTAATGCTAGCGATCTAATGCTCGTGCTAATATTTGGTCATTTTCATGCTGAACATGTCCTCTATGATGATAATAAGAGATCAGATGGCATTAAAGCATAACCCTTCATGGGCATATTAGATTAGATGGCATTAAAGCTTAACCCTACTTGTATTCATGCAAATACAGCAATGTTAAAGTTTGAATGCTAAAGCTAACTTGCTAATGCTAGCGATCTAATGCTAGTGGTAATATCTGGTCATTTTCATACTGTACGTGTCCTCTATGATGGAAATAAGAGATCAAATGCCGTTAAAGCTAAAGCCTTCTTGTATACATGCAAGTACTGCAATGTTTAAGTTTGAATGCTAATGCTAACTTGCTAATGCTAGCGATCTAATGCTAGTGCTAATATCTGGTCATTTTCATGCTGAACATGTCCTCTATGATGGAAATAAGAGATAAGATGGCATTAAAGCATAACCTTTCATGGGCATATTGGATCAGTTGGCATTAAAGCTTAATCCTTCTTGTATACATGCAAATTCAGCAATGTTAAAGTTTGAATGCTAATGCTAACTTGCTAATGCTAGCGATCTAATGCTAGTGCTAATATCTGGTCATTTTCATGCTGAACATGTCCTCTATGATGCAAATAAGAGATCAGATCGCATTAAAGAATTACCCTTCATGGGCATATTGTATCAGATTGCATTAAAGCTTAACCCTTCTTGTATACATGCAAATACAGCAATTTTAAAGTTTGAATGCTAATGCTAACTTGCTAATGCTAGCGATCTAATGCTAGTGCTAATATCTGTTCATTTTCATGCTGAACATGTCCTCTACGATGGAAATAAGAGATCAGATGGAATTAAAGCATAACCTTTCATGGGCATATTATATTAGATGGCATTAAAGCTTAACCCTTCTTGTATACATGCAAATACAGCAATGTCAAAGTTTCAATGCATATGCTAACTTGCTAATGCTAGCGATCTAATGCTAGTGCTAATATCTGATCATTGTCATACTGTATGTGTCTCTATAATGGAAATCAGAAATAAGATGGCATTAAGGCATAACCCTTCATGGGCATATTAGATTAGATGTCATTAAAGCTTAACGCTTCTTGTATAATTGCATATACAGCAATGTTAAAGTTTGAATGCTAATTCTAACTTGCTAATGCTAGCGATCTAATGCTAGTGCTAATATCTCGTCATTTTCATGCTGAACATGTCCTCTATGATGTAAATAAGAGATCAGATGGCATTAAAGCTTAAGCCTTCTTGTATACATGCAAGTACTGCAATGATTAAGTTTGAATGCTAATGCTAACTTGTTAATGCTTGCGATCTAATGCTAGTGCTAATATCTGGTCATTTTCATTCTGAACATGTCCTCTATGATGGAAATAAGAGATCAGATGGCATTAAAGCATAACCATAACCTTTCATGGGCATATTGGATCAGATGGCATTAAAGCTTAACCCTTCTTGTATACATGCAAATACAGCAATGTTAAATTTGAATGCTAATACTAATTTGCTAATGCTAGCTATCTAATGCTAGTGCTAATATCTGGTCATTTTCATACAGTACATGTCCTCAATGATGGAAATAAGAGATCAGATGGCATTAAAGCATAACCCTTCAAGGGCATATTAGATTAGATGGCATTAAAGCTTAAACCTTCTTGTATACATGCAAGTACTGCAATGTTTAAGTTTGAATGCTAATGCTAACTTGCTAATGCTAGCGATCTAATTATAGTGCTAATATCTAGTCATTTTCATACTGTGCGTGTCCTCAAAGATGGAAATAAGAGATCAGATGACATTAAAGCATAACCATTAATGGGCATATTAGATTAGATGGCATTAAAGCTTAACCCTACTCGTATTCATGCAAATACTGCAATGTTTAAGTTTGAATGCTAAAGCTAACTTGCTAATGATAGCGATCTAATGCTAGTGCTAATATCTGGTCATTTTCATACTGTACGTGTCCTCGATGATGGAAATAAGAGATCAGATGGCGTGAAAGCTTAAGCCTTCTTGTATACATGCAAGTACTGCAATGTTTAAGTTTGAATGCTAATGCTAACTTGCTAATGCTAGCGATTTAATGCTAGTGCTAATATTTAGTCATTTTCATACTGCAGGTGTCCTCTATGATGATAATAAGAGATCAGATGACATTAGAGCATAACCCTTAATGGGCATATTAGATTAGATTGCATTAAAGCTTAACCCTACTTGTATTCATGCAAATACAGCAATGTTAAAGTTTGAATGCTAAAGCTAACTTGCTAATGCTAGCGATCTAATGCTAGTGCTAATATCTGGTCATTTTCATACTCTACGTGTACTCGATGATGGAAATAAGAGATCAGATGGCGTGAAAGCTTACGCCTTCTTGTATACATGCAAGTACTGCAATGTTTAAGTTTGAATACTAATGCTAACTTGCTAATGCTAGGGATTTAATGCTAGTGCTAATATCTAGTCATTTTCCTACTGTACGTGTCCTCTATGATGGAAATAAGAGATCAAATGCCGTTAAAGCTAAAGCCTTCTTGTATACATGCAAGTACTGCAATGTTTAAGTCTGAATGCTAATGTTAACTTTCTAATGCTAGCGATCTAATGCTAGTGGTAATATCTGGTCATTTTACTGCTGAACATGTCCTCTATGATGGAAAAAAAGATAAGATGGCATTAAAGCATATCCTTTTATGGGGATATTGGATCATTTGCCATTAAAGCTTAATCCTTCTTGTATACATGCAAATACAGCAATGTTAAAGTTTGAATGCTAATGCTAACTTGCTAATGCTAGCGATCTAATGCTAGTGGTAATATCTGGTCATTTTCATACTGTACGTGTCCTCGATGATGGAAATAAGCGATCAGATGCCGTGAAAGCCTCAGCCTTCTTGTATACAGGCAAGTACTGCAATGTTTAAGTTTCAATGCTAATGCTAACTTGCTAATGCTAGCGATTTAATGCTAGTGCTAATATCTAGTCATTTTCATACTGTACGTGTCCTCTATGATGGAAATAAGAGATCAAATGCCGTGATAGCTAAAGCCTTCTTGTATACATGCAAGTACTGCAATGTTTAAGTTTGAATGCTAATGCTAACTTGCTAATGCTAGCGGTCTAATGCTAGTGCTAATATCTGGTCATTTTCATGCTGAACATGTCCTCTATGATCGAAATAAGAGATCAGATGGCATTAAAGCATAACCTTTCATGGGCATATTGGATCAGTTGGCATTAAAGCTTAATCCTTCTTGTATTCATGCAAATACAGCAATGTTAAAGTTTGAATGCTAATGCTAACTTGATAATGCTAGCGATCTAATGCTAGTGCTCATATCTGGTCATTTTCATGCTGAACATGTCCTCTATGATGCAAATAAGAGATCAGATCGCATTAAAGAATTACCCTTCATTGGCATATTGGATCAGATGGCATTAAAGCTTAACCCTTCTTGTATACATGCAAATACAACAATGTTAAAGTTTGAATGCTAATGCTAACTTGCTAATGCTAGCGATCTAATGCTAGTGCTAATATCTGGTCATTTTCATGCTGAACATGTCCTCTATGATGGAAATAAGAGATCAGATGGCATTCAAGCATAACCTTTCATGGGCATATTATATTAGATGGCATTAAAGCTTAACCCTTCTTGTATACATGCAAATACAGCAATGTTAAAGTTTCAATGCATATGCTAACTTGCTAATGCTAGCGATCTAATGCTAGTGCTAATATCTGATCATTTTCATACTGTATGTGTCCTCTATAATGGAAATCAGAAATCAGATGGCATTCAAGCATAACCTTTCATGGGCATATTATATTAGATTGCATTAAAGCTTAACCCTACTTGTATTCATGCAAATACAGCAATGTTAAAGTTTGAATGCTAAAGCTGACTTGCTAATGCTAGCGATCTAATGCTAGTGCTAATATCTGGTCAATATCTGGTCATTTTCTTGTATACATCAAGTACTGCAATATTTAATGATGGAAATAAGAGATCTGGTCATTTTCATGCTGAACATGCTATGATGAAATAAGAATAAAAGGCATTTAATCCTTCTTGTATACATGCAAGTACTGCAATGTTTAAGTTTGAATACTAATGCTGCTAACTTGCTAATGCGATTTAATGCTGAGTGGTATTTTTTGCTTGCTAATATCTAGTCATTTTGTATACTGTGCAATGTTTAAGTTTCAATGCTAATGCTAACTCTATGCTATGGATTTAAATAATAGTCATTTTCCAAATGCGATTAAAGCTAAAGCCTTCTTGTATACATGCAAGTACTGCAATGTTTAAGTTTGAATGCTAATGCTAACTTGCTAATGCTAGCGGTCTAATGCTAGTGCTAATATCTGGTCATTTTCATGCTGAACATGTCCTCTATGATGGAAATAAGAGATCAGATGGCATTAAAGCATAACATTTCATGGGCATATTGGGTCAGTTGGCATTAAAGCTTAATTCTTCTTGTATACATGCAAATACAGCAATGTTAAAGTTTGAATGCTAATGCTAACTTGCTAATGCTAGCGATCTAATGCTAGTGCTCATATCTGGTCATTTTCATGCTGAACATGTCCTCTATGATGCAAATAAGAGATCAGATCGCATTAAAGAATTACCCTTCATTGGCATATTGGATCAGATGGCATTAAAGCTTAACCCTTCTTGTATACATGCAAATACAACAATGTTAAAGTTTGAATGCTAATGCTAACTTGCTAATGCTAGCGATCTAATGCTAGTGCTAATATCTGGTCATTTTCATGCTGAACATGTCCTCTATGATTGAAATAAGAGATCAGATGGCATTCAAGCATATTCTTTCATGGGCATATTATATTAGATGGCATTAAAGCTTAACCCTTCTTGTATACATGCAAATACAGCAATGTTAAAGTTTCAATGCATATGCTAACTTGCTAATGCTAGCGATCTAATGCTAGTGCTAATATCTGATCATTTTCATACTGTATGTGTCCTCTATAATGGAAATAAGAAATCATATGGCATTAAAGGCATAACCCTTCATGGGCATATAAGATTAGATGTCATTAAAGCTTAACGCTTCTTGTATACATGCATATACAGCAAGGTTAAAGTTTGAAAGCTCATTCTAACTTGCTAATGCTAGCAATCTAATGCTAGTGCTAATATCTGGTCATTTTCAAACTGTACGTGTCCTCTATGATGGAAATAAGAGATCAGATGGCATTAAAGCTTCAGCCTTCTTGTATACATGCAAGTACTGCAATGATTAAGATTGAATGCTAATGCTAACTTGCTAATGCTTGCGTTCTATTGCTAGTGCTAATATCTGGTCATTTTCATGCTGAACATGTCCTCTATGATGCAAATAAGAGATCAGATGACATTAAAGCATTACCCTTCATGGGCATATTAGATTAGATGGCATTTTAGCTTACCCCTTCTTGTATACATGCAAATACAGCCATGTTAAAGTTTTAATGCTAATGCTAACTTGCTAATGCTAGCGATCTAATGTTAGTGCTAATATGTAGTCATTTTCATACTGAACGTGTCTCTATGATGGAAATAAGAGATCAGATGGCATTAAAGCATAACCCTTCAAGGGCATATTAGATTAGATGGCATTAAAGCTTAACCCTTCTTGTATACATGCAAGTACTGCAATGTTTAAGTTTAAATGCTAATGCTAACTTGATAATGCTAGCGATCTAATTCTAGTGCTAATATCTAGTCATTTTTCATACTGAACGTGTCCTCAATGATGGAAATAAGAGATCAGATGACATTAAAGCATAACCCTTAATGGGCATATTAGATTAGATGGCATTAAATTTTAACCCTACTTGTATTCATGCAAATACAGCAATGTTAAAGTTTTAATGCTAAAGCTAACTTGCTAATGATAGCGATCTAATGCTAGTGCTAATATCTGATCATTTTCATACTGTCGTGTCTCGATGATGGAAATAAAGAAGATCAGATGGCATTAAAAGCATAACTTTAGGCTTCTTGGATACATTCTTCTTGTATACATGCTGCAATGTTTAAGTTTGAATGCTTATGCTAACTTGCTAATGCTAGCGATTTAATGCTAGTGCTAATATCTAGTCATTTTTCATACTGTGGTGTCCTCTATGATGGAAATAAGAGATCAGATGACATTAAAGCATAACCCTTAATGGGCATATTATATTAGATTGCATTAAAGCTTAACCCTACTTGTATACATGCAAGTACTGCAATGTTTAAGTTTGAATGCTAATGCTAACTTGCTAATGCTAGCGATCTAATGCTAGAGCTAATATCTGGTCATTTTCATGCTGAACATGTCCTCAATGATGGAAATAAGAGATCAGGTCCCATTAAAGCATAACCCTTCAAGGGCATATTAGATTAGATGGCATTAAAGCTTAACCCTTCTTGTATACATGCAAGTACTGCAATGTTTAAGTTTGAATGCTAATGCTAACTTGCTAATGCTAGCGATCTAATTCTAGTGCTAATATCTGGTCATTTTCATACTGTACGTGTCCTCAATGATGGAAATAAGAGATCAGATGACATTAAAGCATAACCCTTAATGGGCATATTAGATTAGATGGCATTAAAGCTTAACCCTACTTGTATTCATGCAAATACAGCAATGTTAAAGTTTGAATGCTAAAGCTAAATTGCTAATGCTACGATCTAATGCTAGTGCTAATATCTGGTCATTTTCATACTGTAGGTGTCCTCGATGATGGAAATAAGAGATCAGATGGCGTGAAAGCTTAACCCTTCTTGTATACATGCAAGTACTGCTATGATTAAGTTTGAATGCTAATGCTAACTTGCTAATGCTTGCAATCTAATGCTAGTGCTAATATCTGGTCATTTTCATGCTGAACATGTCCTCTATGATGGAAATAAAGAGATCAGATGGCATTAAAAAGCATTACCTTTCATGGGCATATTAGATCAGATGGCATTAAAGATTTAATAAAGCATTACCTTCTTGTATACATGCAAATACAGCAATGTTAAAGTTTGAATGCTAATGCTAATTTGCTAATGCTAGCGATCTAATGCTAGTGCTAATATCTGGTCATTTTCATGAACATGCCTGTACATGTCCTCATAATGATGGAAATACATGAGATCAGATGGCATTAAAGCTAGCGATCTAAACTAATATCTGGTCATTTTCATACAGGGCATATCAATGGCATTAAAGCAGAACCCTTCAAGGGCATATTAGATTAGATGGCTTAACCCTTAACCCTTCTTGTATACATGCAAATACTGCAATGTTTAAGTTTAAATGCTAATGCTAACTTGCTAATGCTAGCGATCTAATTCTAGTGCTAATATGTAGTCATTTTCATACTGTGCGTGTCCTCAATGATGGAAATAAGAGATCAGATGACATTAAAGCATAACCCTTAATGGGCATATTAGATTAGATGGCATTAAAGCTTAACCCTACTTGTATTCATGCAAATACAGCAATGTTAAAGTTTGAATGCTAAAGCTAACTTGCTAATGATAGCGATCTAATGCTAGTGCTAATATCTGGTCATTTTCATACTGTACGTGTCCTCGATGATGGAAATAAGAGATCAGATGGCGTGAAAGCTTAAGCCTTCTTGTATACATGCAAGTACTGCAATGTTTAAGTTTGAATGCTAATGTTAACTTGCTAATGCTAGCGATTTAATGCTAGTGCTAATATCTAGTCATTTTCATACTGTAGGTGTCCTCTATGATGGAAATAAGAGATCAGATGACATTAAAGCATAACCCTTAATGGGCATATTAGATTAGATTGCATTAAAGCTTAACCCTACTTGTATTCATGCAAATACAGCAATGTTAAAGTTTGAATGCTAAAGCTAACTTGCTAATGCTAGCGATCTAATGCTAGTGCTAATATCTGGTCATTTTTCATACTGAACGTGTCCTCGATGATGGAAATAAGAGATCAGATGGCAAAGTGAAAGATTAATGGCCTTCTTGTATACATGCAAGTACTGCAATGTTTAAGTTTGAATGCTAATGCTAACTTGCTAATGCTAGCGATTTAATGCTAGTGCTAATATCTAGTCATTTTCATACTGTACGTGTCCTCTATGATGGAAATAAGAGATCAAATGCCGTTAAAGCTAAAGCCTTCTTGTATACATGCAAGTACAGCAATGTTTAAGTTTGAATGCTAATGCTAACTTTCTAATGCTAGCGATCTAATGCTAGTGCTAATATCTGGTCATTTTCATGCTGATCATGTCCTCTATGATGGAAATAAGAGATCAGATCGAATTAAAGCATTACCCTTCATGGGCATATTGGATCAGATGACATTCAAGCTTAACCCTTCTTGTATACATGCAAATACAGCAATGTTAAAGTTTGAATGCTAATGCTAACTTGCAAATGCTAGCGATCTAATGCTAGAGCTAATATCTGGTCATTTTCATGCTGAACATGTCCTCTATGATGGAAATAAGAGATCAGATCGCATTAAAGCATAACCCTTCATGGGCATATTAGATTAGATGGCATTGTAGCTTACCCCTTCTTGTATACATGCAAATACAGCAATTTTAAAGTTTGAATGCTTATGCTATCTTGCTAATGCTAGCGATCTAATACTAGTGCTAATATCTGGTCATTTTCATACTGTACATGTCCTCAATGATGGAAATAAGAGATCAGATGACATTAAAGGATAACCCTTAATGGGCATATTAGATTAGATGGCATTAAAGCTTAACCCTTCTTGTATTCATGCAAGTACTGCAATGTTTAAGTTTGAATGCAAATACTAACTTGCTAATGCTAGCGATCTAATTCTAGTGCTAATATCTGGTCATTTTCATACTGTACGTGTCTTCTATGATGGAAATAAGAGATCAGATGGCATTAAAGCTTAAGCCTTCTTGTATACATGCAAGTACTGCAATGATTAAGTTTGAAGGCTAATGCTAACTTTGCTAATGCTAGCGATCTAATGCTAGTGCTAATATCCGGTCATTTTCATGCTGAACATGTCCTCTATGATGAAAATAAGAGATCAGATGGCATTAAAGCATAACCTTTCATGGGCATATTGGATCAGATGGCATTAAAGCTTAACCCTTCTTGTATACATGCAAGTACTGCAATGTTTAAGTTTGAATGCTAATGCTAATTTGCTAATGCTAGCGATCTAATGCTAGTGCTAATATCTGGTCATTTCATCCTGAACATGCCCTCTGTGATGGAAATAAGAGATCAGATGCCATTAAAGCATTACCCTTCATGGGGATATTTGATCAGATGGCATTAAAAGCTTAACCCCTCTTGTATACATGCAAATACAGACATGTTAAAGTTTGAATGCTAATGCTAACTTGCTAATGCTAGCGATCTAATGCTAGTGCTAATATCTGGTCATTTTCATGCTGAACATGTCCTCTATGATGAAAATAAGAGATCAGATGGCATTAAAAGCTAATAACCCTTCATATTGATCAGATGGCATTAAAGCTTAACCCTTCTTGTATACATGCAAATACTGCAATGTTTAAGTTTGAATGCTAATGCTAACTGCTAATGCTAGCGATCTAATTCTAGTGCTAATATCTGGTCATTTTCATACTGAACATGTCCTCTATGATGGAAATAAGAGATCAGATGGCATTAAAGCATAACCCTTCATGGGCATATTAGATTAGATGGCATTATAGCTTACCCCTTCTTGTATACATGCAAATACAGCAATTTTAAAGTTTGAATGCTAATACTAACTTGCTAATGCTAGCGATCTAATGCTAGTGCTAATATCTGGTCATTTTCATACTGTACATGTCCTCAATGATGAAATAAAGATCAGATGGCATTAAAGCATAACCCTTCAAGGGCATATTAGATTAGATGGCATTAAAAGCTTCACCCTTCTTGTATACATGCAAATACTGCAATGTTTAAGTTTGAATGCTAATACTAACTTGCTAATGCTAGCGATCTAATTCTAGTGCTAATATCTGGTCATTTTCATACTGTAGTGTTCTCAATGATGAAATAAAGAGATCAGATGACATTCTATAACCCTTAATGGGCACATATTAGATTAGATGGCATTAAAGCCTTCTTGTATTCATGCAAATACAGCAATGTTTAAGTTTGAATGCTAAAGCTAACTTGCTAATGCTAGCGATCTAATGCTAGTGCTAATATCTGGTCATTTTCATACTGAACATGTCCTCTATGATGGAAATAAGAGATCAGATCGCATTAAAGAATGCTAACCCTGCAATGTTTAAGTTTGAATATTGATCAGATGGCATTAATGCTTAACCCTTCTTGTATACATGCAAATACAGCAATGTTAAAGTTTGAATGCTAATGGCATTAACTTTACCCTAATGCTAGCAATCTAATGCTAGTTTGAATG
Source organism: Gymnothorax javanicus (assembly GCA_029692085.1). Lineage (NCBI taxonomy): Eukaryota > Metazoa > Chordata > Actinopteri > Anguilliformes > Muraenidae > Gymnothorax > Gymnothorax javanicus. The sequence continues at coordinate 104,627,860 of CM056202.1, forward strand.
CTAATATCTTGCTAATCATTTTCATGCTGAACATGTCCTGAACTATGATGGAAATAAGAGATCAGATGGCATTAAAGCATAACCTTTCATGGGCATATTATATTAGATGGCATTAAAGCTTAACCCTTCTTGTATACATGCAAATACAGCAATGTTAAAGTTTCAATGCATATGCTAACTTGCTAATGCTAGCGATCTAATGCTAGTGATAATATCTGATCATTTCATACATGTCCTGAACATGTCCTCAGAATGATGGAATTAAGGCAGATCAGATGGGCATATTAGATTTGATGTCATTAAAAACGCTTCTTGTATAATTGCATATACAGCAATGTTAAAGTTTGAATGCTAATTCTAACTTCTAATGCTAGGGATCTAATGCTAGTGCTAATATCTGGTCATTTTCATTCTGAACATGTCCTATGATGGAAATAAGAGATCAGATGGCATTAAAGCTTAAGCCTTCTTGTATACCAATGATTAAGTTTGAATGCTAATGCATCTAATGCTAGTGCTAATATCTGGTCATTTTCATGCTGAACATGCTATATGATGGAAATAAGAGATCAGATGGCATTAAAGTTTGCATAATCAGATGGCATTAAAAAGCTAACCCTTCTTGTATACATGCAAAATAGCAATTTTAAAGTTTGAATGCTTATGCTATCTTGCTAATGCTAGCGATCTAATACTAATGCTAATATCTGGTCATTTTCATACTGTACATGTCCTCAATGATGGAAATAAGAGATCAGATGGCATCAAAGCATAACCCTTCAAGGGCATATTAGATTAGATGGCATTAAAGCTTAACCCTACTTTTATTCATGCAAATACAGCAATGTTAAAGTTTGAATGCTAAAGCTAACTAGCTAATGCTAGCGATCTAATGCTAGTGCTAATATCTGGTCATTTTCATACTGTAGGTGTCCTCGATGATGGAAAAAAGAGATCAGATGGCGTGAAAGCTTAAGCCTTCTTGTATACATGCAAGTATTGCAATGTTTAAGTTTGAATGCTAATGCTAACTTGCTAATGCTAGCGATCTAATGCTAGTGCTAATATTTGGTCATCTTCATATCACGTGTCTCTATGATGGAAATAAGAGATCAGATGACATTAAAAAAGCATAACCCTTAATGGGCATATTAGATTAGATGGCATTAAAGCTCAACCCTTCTTGTATACATGCAAGTACTGCAATGTTTAAGTTTGAATGCTAATGCTAACTTGCTAATGCTAACGATCTAATGCTAGTGCTAATATCTGGTCATTTTCATACTGTCCGTGTCCTCTATGATGGAAATAAGAGATCAGATGACATTAAAGCCAAACCCTTCATGGGCATATTAGATTAGATGGCATTAAAGCTTACCCCTTCTTGTATACTTGCAAATACAGCAATTTTAAAGTTTGAATGCTTATGCTATCTTGCTAATGCTAGCGATCTAATACTAGTGCTAATATCTGGTCATTTTCATACTGTGCATGTCCTCAATGATGGAAATAAGAGATCAGATGGCCTTAAAGCATAACCCTTCAAGGGCATATTAGATTAGATGGCATTAAAGCTTAACCCTTCTTGTATACATGCAAGTACTGCAATGTTTATGTTTGAATGCTAATACTAACTTGCTAATGCTAGGGATCTAATTCTAGTGCTAATATCTTGTCATTTTCATACTCTACGTGTCCTCAATGATGGAAATAAGAGATCAGATGACATTAAAGCATAACCCTTAATGGGCATATTAGATTAGATGGCATTAAAGCTTAACCCTACTTGTATTCATGCAAATACAGCAATGTTAAAGTTTGAATTCTAAAGCTAACTTGCTAATGCTAGCGATCTAATGCTAGTGCTAATATCTGGTCATTTTCATACTGTACGTGTCCTCGATGATGGAAATAAGAGATTAGATGGCTCGAAAGCTTAAGCCTTCTTGTATACATGCAAGTACTGCAATGTTTAAGTTTGAATGCTAATGCTAACTTGCTAATGCTAGCGATTTAATGCTAGTACTAATATCTAGTCATTTTCATCCTGTACGTGTCCTCTATGATGGAAATAAGAGATCAAATGCCGTTAAAGCTAAAGCCTTCTTTTATACATGCAAGTACTGCAATGTTTAAGTTTGAATGCTAATGCTAACTTTCTAATGCTAGCGATCTAATGCTAGTGCTAATATCTGGTCATTTTCATGCTGAACATGTCCTCTATGATGGAAATAAGTGATAAGATGGCATTAAAGCATCACCTTTCATGGGCATATTGGATCAGATGGCATTGAAGCTTAATCCTTCTTGTATACATGCAAATACAGCAATGTTAAAGTTTGAATGCTAATGCTAACTTGCTAATGCTAGCGATCTAATGCTCGTGCTAATATCTGGTCATTTTCATGCTGAACATGTCCTCTATGATGGAAATAAGAGATCAGATGGCATTAAAGCATAACCCTTCATGGGCATATTAGATTAGATGGCATTAAAGCTTAACCCTACTTGTATTCATGCAAATACAGAAATGTTAAAGTTTGAATGCTAAAGCTAACTTGCTAATGCTAGCGATCTAATGCTAGTGCTAATGTCTGGTCATTTTAATACTGTAGGTGTCCTCGATGATGGAAATAAGAGATCAGATGGCCTGAAAGCTTAAGCCTTCTTGTATACATGCAAGTACTGCAATGTTTAAGTTTGAATGCTAATGCTAACTTGCTAATGCTAGCGATTTAATGCTAGTGCTAATATCTCGTCATTTTCATACTGAACATTATCCTCTATGATGGAAATAAAGAGATCAAATAACCCTTCAGATTAGATGGCATTAAAAGCCTAACCTTCTTGCAAACATGCAAGTACTGCAATGTTTAAGTTTGAATGCTAATGCTAACTTTCTAATGCTAGCGATCTAATGCTAGTGCTAATATCTGGTCATTTTCATGCTGAACATGTCCTCTATGATGCAAATAAGAGATCAGATCGCATTAAAGAATTACCCTTCATTGGCATATTGGATCAGATGGCATTAAAGCTTAACCCTTCTTGTATACATGCAAATACAGCAATGTTAAAGTTTGAATGCTAATGCTAACTTGCTAATGCTAGCGATCTAATGCTCGTGCTAATATCTGGTCATTTTCATGCTGAACATGTCCTCTATGATGGAAATAAGAGATCAGATGCCATTAAAGCATAACCTTTCATCGGCATATTATATTAGATGGCATTAAAGCTTAACCCTTCTTGTATACAAGCAAGTACAGCTATGTTAAAGTTTCAATGCATATGCTAACTTGCTAATGCTAGCGATCTAATGCTAGTGCTAATATCTGATCATTTTCATACTGTATGTGTCCTCTATAATGGAATGGAAATAAGATGGCATTAAGGCATAACCCTTCATGGGCATATTAGATTAGATGTCATTAAAGTTTAACGCTTCTTGTATAATTGCATATACAGCAATGTTAAAGTTTGAATGCTAATTCTAACTTGCTAATGCTAGCGATCTAATGCTATTGCTAATATCTGGTCATTTTCATGCTGAACATGTCCTCTATGATGGAAATAAGAGATCAGATGGCATTAAAGCTTAAGCCTTCTTGTATACATGCAATACTGCAAATGATTAAGTTTGAATGCTAATGCTAACTTGTTAATGCTGATCTAATGCTAGTGCTAATATCTGGTCATTTTCATGCTGAACATGTCCTCTGATGGAAATAAGAGATCAGATGGCATTAAAGCATAACCTTTCATGGGTTATTGGATCAGATGGCATTAAAAGCTTAACCCTTCTTGTATACATGCAAATACTGCAATGTTTAAGTTTGAATGCTAATACTAATTTTCTAATGCTAGAGATCTAATGCTTATAGTGCTAATATCTGGTCATTTTCATACAGTACATGTCCTCAATGATGTAAATAAGAGATCAGATGACATTAAAGCATAACCCTTTAAGGGCATATTAGATTAGATGGCATGAAAGCTTAACCCTTCTTGTATACATGCAAGTACTGCAATGTTAAAAGTTTGAATGCTAATGCTAACTTGCTAATGCTAGAGATCTAATTATAGTGCTAATATCTAATCATTTTCATACTGAACGTGTCCTCAATGATGGAAATAAGAGATCAGATGCCATTAAAGCTTAAGCCTTCTTGTATACATGCAAGTACTGCAATGTTTAAGTTTGAAATGCTAATGCTAACTTACTAATGCTAGAGATCTAATTATAGTGCTATCTAATGCTATCTAAGTCTGGTCATTTTCATACTGTCGTGTCCTCTATGATGGAAATAAGAGATCAGATGACATTAAAAGCCAAACCCTTAATGGGCATATTAGATTAGATGGCATTAAAGCTTAATCCCTACTTGTATTCATGCAAATACAGCAATGTTAAAGTTTGAATGCTAAAGCTAACTTGCTAATGCTAGCGATCTAATGCTAGTGCTAATATCTGGTCATTTTTCATACTGTACGTTATGTCCTCGATGATGGAAATAAGAGATCAAATGACGTTAAAGCTAAACCCTTCTTGTATACATGCAATTGCAATGTTTAGTTTGAATGCTAATGCTAATCCTTTCTAATGCTAGCGATCTAATGCTATTGCTAATATCTGGTCATTTTCATGCTGAACATGTTCCTCTATGATGGAAATAAGAGATAAAGATGCATAAAAGCATATCCTTTCTTGGGCATATTGGAACAGATGGCATTAAGCTTAATCCTTCTTGTACACATGCAAATACAGCAATGTTAAAGTTTGAATGCTAATGCTAACTTCTAATGCTAGCGATCTAATGCTAGTGCATAATATCTGGTCATTTTCATGCTGAACATGTCCTCTATGATGGAAATAAGACATCAGATCCATTAAAATTACCCTTCATCGGCATATTAAAGATGGCATTAAAGTTTAACCATTCTTGTATACATGCAAATACAGCAATGTTAAAGTTTGAATGCTAATGCTAACTTGCTAATGCTAGCGATCTAATGCTAGTGCTAATATCTGGTCATTTTCATGCTGAACATGTCCTCTATGATGGAAATAAAGATCAGATGGCATTAAAGCATAACCTTTGGCATATTATATAAGATGGCATTAAAGCCTAACCCTTCTTGTATACATGCAAATACAGCAATGTTAAAGTTTCAATGCTTTTGCTAACTTGCTAATGCTAGCGATCTAATGCTAGTGCTAATATCTGATCATTTTCATACTGTACGTGTCCTCTATGATGGAAATAAGAAATCAGATGGCATAAAAGCATAACCCTTCATGGGCATATTAGATTAGATGGCATTAAAGCTTAACCTTCTTGTATAATTGCATATACAGCAATGTTAAAAGTTTGAATGCTAATTCTAACTTGCTAATGCTAGCGATCTAATGCTAGTGCTAATATCTGGTCATTTTCATACTGGACGTGTCCTCTATGATGGAAATAAGAGATCAGATGGCACTAAAGCATAACCTTTCATGGACATATTGGATCAGATGGCATTAAAGCTTAACCCTTCTTGTATACATGCAAATACAGCAATGTTAAAGTTTGAATGCTAATGCTAATTTGCTAATGCTCGCGATCTAATGCTAGTGCTTATATCTGGTCATTTTCATGCTGAACATGCCTTCTGTGATGGAAATAAGAGATCAGATCGCATTAAAGCATTACCGTTCATGGGCATATTAGATTATATGGCATTAAAGCATAACCCTTCTTGTATACATGCAAATACAGCAATGTTAAAGTTTGAATGCTAATGCTAACTTGCTAATGCTAGCGATCTAAAGCTAGTGCTAATATCTGGTCATTTTCATACTGTACATGTCGTCAATGATGGGAATAAGAGATCAGATGCAATGTTAAAACATAACCCTTCTGGGCGATATTAGATTATATGGCATTAAACTTACCCTTCTTGTATACATGCAAGATCAGACTGCAATACATTTTGGCATTACTGCAATGTTGTAAGTTTGAATGCTAATGCTAACTTGCTAATGCTAGCGATCTAATTCTAGTGCTAATATCTGGTCATTTTCATACTGTACGTGTCCTCAATGATGGAAATAAGAGATCAGATGACATTAAGCATAACCCTGAATGGGCATATTAGATGATATGGCATTAAAGCTTAACCCTACTTGTTTTCATGCAAATACAGCAATGTTAAAGCTTGAATGCTAAAGCTAACTTGCTAATGCTAGCGATCTAATGCTAGTGGTAATATCTGGTCATTTTCATACTGTACGTGTCCTCGATGATGGAAATAAGAGATCAGATGCATTAAAAAGCTTAAGCCTTCTTGTATACATGCAAGTACTGCAATGTTTAAGTTTGAATGCTAATGCTAACTTGCTAATGCTAGCGATTTAATGCTAGTGCTAATATCTAGTCATTTTCATACTGTACGTGTCCTCGATGATGGAAATAAGAGATCAGATGCCGTGAAAGCTTAAGCCTTCTTGTATACATGCAAGTACTGCAATGTTTAAGTTTGAATGCTAATGCTAACTTGCTAATGCTAGCGATCTAATGCTAGTGCTAATATCTGGTCATTTTCATGCTGAACATGTCCTCTATGATGGAAATAAGAGATCAGATGGCATAAAAGCATAACCTTTCATGGGCATATTATATTAGATGGCATTAAAGCTTAACCCTTCTTGTATATATGCAAATACAGCAATGTTAAAGTTTCAATGCATATGCCAACTTGCTAATGCTAGCGATCTAATGCTAGTGCTAATATCTGATCATTTTCATACTGTATGTGTCCTCTATAATGGAAATCAGAAATCAGATGGCATTAAGGCATAACCCTTCATGGGCATATTAGATTAGATGTCATTAAAGCTTAACGCTTCTTGTATACATGCAAATACAGCAATGTTAAAGTTTGAATGCTAATTCTAACTTGCTAATGCTAGCGATCTAATGCTAGTGCTAATATCTGGTCATTTTCATACTGTTCGTGTCCTCTATGATGGAAATAAGAGATCAGATGACATTAAGCATAACCCTTAATGGGCATATTAGATGATATGGCATTAAAGCTTAACCTTACTTGTATTCATGCAAATACAGCAATGTTAAAGTTTGAATGCTAAAGCTAACTTGCTAATGCTAGCGATCCAATGCTAGTGGTAATATCTGGTCATTTTCATACTGTACGTGTCCTCGATGATGGAAATAAGAGATCAGATGCCGTGAAAGCTTAAGCCTTCTTGTATACATGCAAGTACTGCAATGTTTAAGTTTGAATGCTAATGCTAACTTGCTAATGCTAGCGATTTAATGCTAGTGCTAATATCTAGTCATTTTCATACTGTACGTGTCCTCTATGATGGAAATAAGAGATCAAATGCCGTTAAAGCTATAGCCTTCTTGTATACATGCAAGTACTGCAATGTTTAAGTTTGAATGCTAATGCTAACTTGCTAATGCTAGCGATCTAATGCTAGTGCTAATATCTGGTCATTTTCATGCTGAACATGTCCTCTATGATGGAAATAAGAGATAAGATGGCATTAAAGCATAACCTTTCATGGGCATATTGGATCAGTTGGCATTAAAGCTTAATCCTTCTTGTATACATGCAAGTACTGCAATGATTAAGTTTGAATGCTAATGCTAACTTGCTAATGCTAGCGATCTAATGCTAGTGCTAATATCTGGTCATTTTCATGCTGAACATGTCCTCTATGATGCAAATAAGAGATCAGATCGCATTAAAGAATTACCCTTCATGGGCATATAGGTTAAGATGGCATTAAAGCTTAACCCTTCTTGTATACATGCAAATACAACAATGTTTAAGTTTGAATGCTAATGCTAACTTGCTAATGCTAGCGATCTAATGCTAGTGCTAATATCTGGTCATTTTCATGCTGAACATGTCCTCTATGATGGAAATAAGAGATCAGATGGCATAAAAGCATAACCTTTCATGGGCATATTATATTAGATGGCATTAAAGCTTAACCCTTCTTGTATATATGCAAATACAGCAATGTTAAAATTTCAATGCATATGCCAACTTGCTAATGCTAGCGATCTAATGCTAGTGCTAATATCTGATCATTTTCATACTGTATGTGTCCTCTATAATGGAAATCAGAAATCAGATGGCATTAAGGCATAACCCTTCATGGGCATATTAGATTAGATGTCATTAAAGCTTAACGCTTCTTGTATACATGCAAATACAGCAATGTTAAAGTTTGAATGCTAATTCTAACTTGCTAATGCTAGCGATCTAATGCTAGTGCTAATATCTGGTCATTTTCATACTGAACGTGGTCCTCTATGATGGAAATAAGAGATCAGATGGCATTAAAGCTTAAGCCTTCTTGTATACATGCAAGTACTGCAATGATTAAGTTTGAATGCTAATGCTAACTTGCTAATGCTTGCGATCTAATGCTAGTGCTAATATCTGGTCATTTTCATGCTGAACATGTCCTCTATGATGGAAATAAGAGATCAGATCGCATTAAAGCATTACCTTTCATGGGCATATTTGATCAGATGGCATTAAAGCTTAACCCTTCTTGTATACATGCAAATACAGCCATCTTAAAGTTTGAATGCTAATGCTAACTTGCTAATGCTAGCGATCTAATGTTAGTGCTAATATCTGGTCATTTTCATACAGTACATGTCCTCAATCATGGAAATAAGAGATCAGATGGCATTAAAGCATAACCCTTCAAGGGCATATTAGATTAGATGGCATTAAAGCTTAACCCTTCTTGTATACATGCAAGTACTGCAATGTTTAAGTTTAAATGCTAATGCTAACTTGCTAATGCTAGCGATCTAATTCTAGTGCTAATATGTAGTCATTTTCATACTGTGCGTGTCCTCAATGATGGAAATAAGAGATCAGATGACATTAAAGCATAACCCTTAATGGGCATATTATATTAGATGGCATTAAAGCTTAACCCTTCTTGTATACATGCAAGTACAGCAATGTTAAAGTTTCAATGCATATGCTAACTTGCTAAATGCTAGCGATCTAATGCTAGTGCTAATATCTGATCATTTTCATCCTGTATGTGTCCTCTATAATGGAAATCAGAAATAAGATGGCAGTAAGGCATAACCCTTCATGGGCATATTAGATTAGATGTCATTAAAGCTTAACGCTTCTTGTATAATTGCATATACAGCAATGTTAAAGTTTGAATGCTAATTCTAACTTGCTAATGCTAGCGATCTAATGCTAGTGCTAATATCTGGTCATTTTCATGCTGAACATGTCCTCTATGATGGAAATAAGAGATCAGATGGCATTAAAGCTTAAGCCTTCTTGTATACATGCAAGTACTGCAATGATTAAGTTTGAATGCTAATGCTAACTTGTTAATGATTGCGATCTAATGCTAGTGCTAATATCTGGTCATTTCCATGCTGAACATGTCCTATATGATGGAAATAAGAGATCAGATGGCATTAAAGCATAACCTTTCATGGGCATATTGGATCAGATGGCATTAAAGCTTAACCCTTCTTGTATACATGCAAATACAGCAATGTTAAAGTTTGAATGCTAATACTAATTTGCTAATGCTAGCGATCTAATGCTAGTGCTAATATTTGGTCATTTTCATACAGTACATGTCCTCAATGATGGAAATAAGAGATCAGATGACATTAAAGCATAACCCTTAATGGGCATATTAGATTAGATGGCATTAAAGCTTAACCCTACTTGTATTTATGCAAATACAGCAATGTTAAAGTTTGAATGCTAAAGCTAACTTGCGAATGCTAGCGATCTAATGCTAGTGCTAATATCTGGTCATTTTCATACTGTAGGTGTCCTCGATGATGGAAATAAGAGATCAGATGGCGTGAAAGCTTATGCCTTCTTGTATACATGCAAGTACTGCAATGTTTAAGTTTGAATGCTAATACTAACTTGCTAATGCTAGCGATCTAATTCTAGTGCTAATATCTGGTCATTTTCATACTGTACGTGTCCTCAATGATGGAAATAAGAGATCAGATGACATTAAAGCATAACCCTTAATGGGCATATTAGATTAGATGTCATTAAAGCTTAACGCTTCTTGTATACATGCATATACAGCAATGTTAAAGTTTGAATGCTAATTCTAACTTGCTAATGCTAGCGATCTAATGCTAGTGCTAATATCTGGTCATTTTCATGCTGAACATGTCCTCTATGATGGAAATAAGAGATCACATGGCATTAAAGCATAACCTTTCATGGGCATATTATATTAGATGGCATTAAAGCTTAACCCTTCTTGTATACATGCAAATACAGCAATGTTAAAGTTTCAATGCATATGCTAACTTGCTAATGCTAGCGATCTAATGCTAGTGCTAATATCTGGTCATTTTCATACTGTATGTGTCCTCTATAATAGAAATCAGAAATCAGATGGCATTAAGGCATAACCCTTCATGGGCATATTAGATTAGATGTCATTAAAGCTTAACGCTTCTTGTATACATGCATATACAGCAATGTTAAAGTTTGAATGCTAATTCTAACTTGCTAATGCTAGCGATCTAATGCTAGTGGTAATATCTGGTCATTTTCATACTGTACGTGTCCTCTATGATGGAAATAAGAGATCAGATGGCATTAAAGCTTAAGCCTTCTTGTATACATGAAAGTACTGCAATGATTAAGTTTGAATGCTAATGCTAACTTGCTAATGCTTGCGATCTAATGCTAGTGCTAATATCTGCTCATTTTCATGCTGAACATGTCCTGTATGATGGAAATAAGAGATCAGATGGCATTAAAGCATAACCTTTCATGGGCATATTGGATCAGATGGCATTAAAGCTTAACCCTTCTTGTATACATGCAAATACAGCAATGTTAAAGTTTGAATGCTAATACTAATTTGTTAATGCTAGCGATCTAATGCTAGTGCTTATATCTGGTCATTTTCATCCTGAACATGCCCTCTGTGATGGAAATAAGAGATCAGATCGCATTAAAGCATTACCCTTCATGGGCATATTTGATCAGATGGCATTAAAGCTTAACCCGTCTTGTATACATGCAAATACAGCCATGTTAAAGTTTGAATGCTAATGCTAACTTGCTAATGCTAGCGATCTAATGTAAGTGCTAATATCTGGTCATTTTCATACAGTACATGTCCTCAATGATGGAAATAAGAGATCAGATGGCATTAAAGCATAAACCTTCAAGGGCATATTAGATTAGATGGCATTAAAGCTTAACCCTTCTTGTATACATGCAAGTACTGCAATGTTTAAGTTTAAATGCTAATGCTGACTTGCTAATGCTAGCGATCTAATTCTAGTGATAATATGTAGTCATTTTCATACTGTGCGTGTCCTCAATGATGGAAATAAGAGATCAGATGACATTAAAGCATAACCCTTAATGGGCATATTAGATTAGATGGCATAAAAGCTTAACCCTACTTGTATTCATGCAAATACAGCAATATTAAAGTTTGAATGCTAAAGCTAACTTGCTAATGATAGCGATCTAATGCTAGTGCTAATATCTGGTCATTTTCATACTGTACGTGTCCTCGATGATGGAAATAAGAGATCAGATGCTTGAAAGCTTAAGCCTTCTTGTATACATGCAAGTACTGCAATGTTTAAGTTTGAATGCTAATGCTAACTTGCTAATGCTAGCGATTTAATGCTAGTGCTAATATCTAGTCATTTTCATACTGTAGGTGTCCTCTATGATGGAAATAAGAGATCAGATTTTAAATTAAAGCATTGGTTTTAATGGGCATATAAGGATTAGATTGCATTAAAGCTTAACCCTACTTGTATTCATGCAAATACAGCAAATACAGCAATGTTAAAGTTTGAATCCTAATATCTGGTCTTTTTCATGCTAACGATCTAATGCTATGTGCTAATAAGCAAGGTCATTTTCATAAAGTCATTTTCATACTGTAACGTGTCCTCTATGATGGAAATGATGGAAATAAGAGATCAGATGGCATGAAAGCTTAATCCATTTTCTTGTATACATGCAAATACTGCAATGTTTAAGTTTGAATGCTAATGCTAACTTGCTAATGCTAGCGATTTAATGCTAGTGCTAATATCTAGTCATTTTCATACTGAACATGTCCTCTATGATGGAAATAAGAGATCAAATTAGGATTAGATGGCTGTTAAAGCATTAAAGCTTAACCCTTCTTGTATAGATGCAAATACTGCAATGTTTAAGTTTGAATGCTAATGCTAACTTGCTAATGCTAGCGATCTAATGCTAGTGCTAATATCTGGTCATTTTCATGCTGAACATGTCCTCTATGATGGAAATAAGAGATCAGATGGCATTAAAGCATAACCCTTCAATGGGCATATTAATGATCAGATGGCATTAAAGCTTAACCCTTCTTGTATACATGCAAATACAGCAATGTTAAAGTTTGAATGCATATATGCTAACTTGCTAATGCTAGCGATCTAATGCTAGTGCTAATATCAGGTCATTTTCATACTGAACATGTCCTCTATGATGGAAATATCACATGGCATGGAAACCTTTCAGATATTATATTAGATGGCATTAAAGCATAACCCTTCATGGTATACATGCAAATACAGATGTCATTAAACTTAATGCTAGCGATCTTAGTGCTAATGCAATTTTCATACTGCAATGTTAAAGTTTGAAATCAATGCTAAAGGCATCTGGGCATATTAGATTTGTCATTAATGCTAAGCGATCTAATACAGCAATGTTAGTTTGAATGCTAATTCTAACTATCTAATGGATCTAATCATTTCTGGTCATTTTCATACTGACGTGTCCTCTATGATGGAAATAAGAGATCAGATGGCATTAAAGCATAACCCTTCTTGATTAGATACATTAAAGTACTGCAATGATTAAGTTTGAATGTTTGAATGCTAACTTGCTAATGCTAGCGATCTAATGTTAGTGCTAATATCTGGTCATTTTCATGCTGAACATGTCCTCTATGATGGAAATAAGAGATCAGATGGCATTAAAGCATAACCTTTCATGGGCATATTGGATCAGATGGCATTAAAGCTTAACCCTTCTTGTATACATGCAAATACAGCAATGTTAAAGTTTGAATGCTAATGCTAATTTGCTAATGCTAGCGATCTAATGCTAGTGCTAATATCTGGTCATTTTCATGCTGAACATGTCCTCTATGATGGAAATAAGAGATCAGATGGCATTAAAGCATAACCCTTCATGGGCATATTTGATCAGATGGCATTAAAAGCTTAACCCCTTCTTGTATACATGCAAATACAGCAATGTTAAAGTTTCAATGCATATGCTAACTTGCTAATGCTAGCGATCTAATGCTAGTGCTAATATCTGATCATTTTCATACTGTATGTGTCCTCTATAATGGAAATCAGAAATCAGATGGCATTAAGGCATAACCCTTCATGGGCATATTAGATTAGATGTCATTAAAGCTTAACGCTTCTTGTATAATTGCATATACAGCAATGTTAAAGTTTGAATGCTAATTCTAACTTGCTAATGCTAGCGATCTAATGCTAGTGCTAATATCTGGTCATTTTCATGCTGAACATGTCTCTATGATGGAAATAAGAGATTTGAGATGGCATTAAAGCTTAAGCCTTCTTGTATATATGCAAGTACTGCAATGATTAAGTTTGAATGCTAATGCTAACTTGCTAATGCTAGCGATCTAATGCTAGTGCTAATATCTGGTCATTTTCATGCTGAACATGTCCTCTATGATGGAAATAAGAGATCAGATGGCATTAAAGCATAACCTTTCATGGGCATATTGGATCAGATGGCATTAAAGCTTAACCCTTCTTGTATACATGCAAATACAGCAATGTTAAAGTTTGAAAGCTAATGCTAACTTGCTAATGCTAGCGATCTAATGCTAGTGCTAATATCTGGTCATTTTCATGCTGAACATGTCCTCAATTATGGAAATAAGAGATCAGATGACATTAAAGCATAACCCTTAATGGGCATATTAGATTAGATGGCATTAAAGCTTAACCCTTCTTGTACATGCAAATACAGCAATGTTAAAGTTTGAATGCTAAAGCTAACTTGCTAATGCTAGCGATCTAATGCTAGTGCTAATATATGGTCATTTTCATACTGTAGGTGTCCTCGATGATGGAAATAAGAGATCAGATGGCATGAAGCATTTAACCCTTATGCCTTCTTGTATACATGCTTAAATACTGCAATGTTTAAGTTTGAATGCTAATGCTAACTTGCTAATGCTAGCGATCTAATTCTAGTGCTAATATCTGGTCATTTTCATACTGAAACGTGTCCTCAATGATGGAAATAAGAGATCAGATGCATTAAAGCATAACCCTTAATGGGCATATTAGATTAGATGTCATTAAAGCTTAACGCTTCTTGTATACATGCATATACAGCAATGTTAAAGTTTGAATGCTAATTCTAACTTGCTAATGCTAGCGATCTAATGCTAGTGCTAATATCTGGTCATTTTCATGCTGAACATGTCCTCTATGATGGAAATAAGAGATCACATGGCATTAAAGCATAACCTTTCATGGGCATATTATATTAGATGGCATTAAAGCTTAACCCTTCTTGTATACATGCAAATACAGCAATGTTAAAGTTTCAATGCATATGCTAACTTGCTAATGCTAGCGATCTAATGCTAGTGCTAATATCTGGTCATTTTCATACTGTACGTGTCCTCAATGATGGAAATAAGAGATCAGATGGCATTAAGGCATAACCCTTCATGGGCATATTAGATTAGATGTCATTAAAGCTTAACGCTTCTTGTATACATGCATATACAGCAATGTTAAAGTTTGAATGCTAATTCTAACTTGCTAATGCTAGCGATCTAATGCTAGTGGTAATATCTGGTCATTTTCATACTGTACGTGTCCTCTATGATGGAAATAAGAGATCAGATGGCATTAAAGCTTAAGCCTTCTTGTATACATGCAAGTACTGCAATGATTAAGTTTGAATGCTAATGCTAACTTGCTAATGCTTGCGATCTAATGCTAGTGCTAATATCTGGTCATTTTCATGCTGAACATGTCCTCTATGATGGAAATAAGAGATCAGATGGCATTAAAGCATAACCTTTTCATGGGCATATTGGATCAGATGGCATTAAAGCTTAACCCTTCTTGTATACATGCAAATACAGCAATGTTAAAGTTTGAATGCTAATACTAATTTGTTAATGCTAGCGATCTAATGCTAGTGCTAATATCTGGTCATTTTCATCCTGAACATGCCCTCTATGATGGAAATAAGAGATCAGATCGCATTAAAGCATTACCCTTCATGGGCATATTTGATCAGATGGCATTAAAGCTTAACCCTTCTTGTATACATGCAAATACAGCCATGTTAAAGTTTGAATGCTAATGCTAACTTGCTAATGCTAGCGATCTAATGTTAGTGCTAATATCTGGTCATTTTCATACTGAACATGTCCTCAATGATGGAAATAAGAGATCAGATGGCATTAAAGCATAAACCTTCAAGGGCATATTAGATTAGATGGCATTAAAGCTTAACCCTTCTTGTATACATGCAAGTACTGCAATGTTTAAGTTTGAATGCTAATGCTAACTTGCTAATGCTAGCGATCTAATTCTAGTGCTAATATCTAGTCATTTTCATACTGAACATGTCCTCAATGATGGAAATAAGAGATCAGATGACATTAAAGCATAACCCTTCATGGGCATATTAGATTAGATGGCATTAAAGCTTAACCCTACTTGTATTCATGCAAATACAGCAATGTTAAAGTTTGAATGCTAAAGCTAACTTGCTAATGCTAGCGATCTAATGCTAGTGCTAATATCTGGTCATTTTCATACTGTAGGTGTCCTCGATGATGGAAATAAGAGATCAGATGGCATTAAAGCTTAAGCCTTCTTGTATACATGCAAGTACTGCAATGTTTAAGTTTGAATGCTAATGCTAACTTGCTAATGCTAGCGATCTAATGCTAGTGCTAATATCTGGTCATTTTCATGCTGAACATGTCCTCTATGATGGAAATAAGAGATCAGATGGCATTAAAGCATAACCCTTAATGGGCATATTAGATTAGATGTCATTAAAGCTTAACGCTTCTTGTATACATGCATATACAGCAATGTTAAAGTTTGAATGTTAAAGCTAACTTGCTAATGCTAGCGATCTAATGCTAGTGCTAATATCTGGTCATTTTCATGCTGAACATGTCCTCTATGATGGAAATAAGAGATCAGATGGCATAAAAGCATAACCTTTCATGGGCATATTATATTAGATGGCATTAAAGCTTAACCCTTCTTGTATACATGCAAATACAGCAATGTTAAAGTTTGAATGCATATGCTAACTTGCTAATGCTAGCGATCTAATGCTAGTGCTAATATCTGGATCATTTTCATACTGTATGTGTCCTCTATAATGGAAATAAGAAATCAGATGGCATTAAGGCATAACCCTTCATGGGCATATTAGATTAGATGTTTGAATGCTAACGCTTCTTGTATACATGCATATACAGCAATGTTAAAGCTAATAATGGTCATTTTCATGCTGAACATGATCTAATGATGGAAATATCTGGTCAGATGGCATACTGCATAACCTTCATGGGGAAATAAGAGATCAGATGGCATTAAAGCTTAACCCTTCTTGTATACATGAAAGTACAGCAATGTTTAAGTTTGAATGCTAATGCTAACTTGCTAATGCTTAGCGATCTAATGCTAGTGCTAATATCTGGTCATTTTCATGCTGAACATGTCCTGTATGATGGAAATAAGAGATCAGATGGCATTAAAGCATAACCCTTCATGGGCATATTGATCAGATGGCATTAAAGCTTAACCCTTCTTGTATACATGCAAATACAGCAATGTTAAAGTTTGAATGCTAATGCTAATTTGCTAATGCTAGCGATCTAATGCTAGTGCTAATATCTGGTCATTTTCATGCTGAACATGTCCTCTCTTTTTATGATGGAAATAAGAGATCAGATGGCATTAAAGCATTACCCTTCATGGGCATATTTGATCAGATGGCATTAAAGCTTAACCCTTCTTGTATACATGCAAATACAGCAATGTTAAAGTTTCAATGCATATGCTAACTTGCTAATGCTAGCGATCTAATGCTAGTGCTAATATCTGGTCATTTTCATGCTGAACATGTCCTCTATGATGGAAATAAGAAATAAGATGGCATTAAGGCATAACCCTTCATGGGCATATTAGATTAGATGTCATTAAAGCTTAACGCTTCTTGTATAATTGCATATACAGCAATGTTAAAGTTTGAATGCTAATTCTAACTTGCTAATGCTAGCGATCTAATGCTAGTGCTAATATCTGGTCATTTTCATGCTGAACATGTCCTCTATGATGGAAATAAGAGATCAGATGGCATTAAAGCTTAAGCCTTCTTGTATACATGCAAGTACTGCAATGATTAAGTTTGAATGCTAATGCTAACTTGCTAATGCTTGCGATCTAATGCTAGTGCTAATATCTGGTCATTTTCATGCTGAACATGTCCTCTATGATGGAAATAAGAGATCAGATGGCATTAAAGCATAACCTTTCATGGGCATATTGGATCAGATGGCATTAAAGCTTAACCCTTCTTGTATACATGCAAATACAGCAATGTTAAAGTTTGAATGCTAATGCTAACTTGCTAATGCTAGCGATCTAATGCTAGTGCTAATATCTGGTCATTTTCATACAGTACATGTCCTCAATGATGGAAATAAGAGATCAGATGACATTAAAGCATAACCCTTAATGGGCATATTAGATTAGATGGCATTAAAGCTTAACCCTTACTTGTATACATGCAAATACAGCAATGTTAAAGTTTGAATGCTAAAGCTAACTTGCTAATGCTAGCGATCTAATGCTAGTGCTAATATCTGGTCATTTTCATACTGTAGGTGTCCTCGATGATGGAAATAAGAGATCAGATGCATTAAAACCCTTATGCCTTCTTGTATACATGCAAGTACTGCAATGTTTAAGTTTGAATGCTAATGCTAACTTGCTAATGCTAGCGATCTAATGCTAGTGCTAATATCTGGTCATTTTCATGCTGAACATGTCCTCTATGATGGAAATAAGAGATCAGATGACATTAAAGCATAACCCTTAATGGGCATATTAGATTAGATGTCATTAAAGCTTAACGCTTCTTGTATACATGCATATACAGCAATGTTAAAGTTTGAATGCTAATGCTAACTTGCTAATGCTAGCGATCTAATGCTAGTGCTAATATCTGGTCATTTTCATGCTGAACATGTCCTCTATGATGGAAATAAGAGATCAGATGGCATTAAAGCATAACCTTTCATGGGCATATTATATTAGATGGCATTAAAGCTTAACCCTTCTTGTATACATGCAAATACAGCAATGTTAAAGTTTGAATGCTAATGCTAACTTGCTAATGCTAGCGATCTAATGCTAGTGCTAATATCTGGTCATTTTCATACTGTACATGTCCTCTATGATGGAAATAAGAGATCAGATGGCATTAAAGCATAACCCTTCATGGGCATATTAGATCAGATGTCATTAAAGTTTAACCCTTCTTGTATACATGCAATACAGCAATGTTAAAGTTTGAATGCTAAATCTAACTTGCTAATGCTAGCGATCTAATGCTAGTGGTAATATCTGGTCATTTTCATACTAAACGTGTCCTCTATGATGGAAATAAGAGATCAGATGGCATTAAAGCTAACCCTTCTTGTATACATGCAAGTACTGCAATGTTTAAGTTTGAATGCTAATGCTAACTTGCTAATGCTAGCGATCTAATGCTAGTGCTAATATCTGGTCATTTTCATGCTGAACATGTCCTCTATGATGGAAATAAGAGATCAGATGGCATTAAAGCATAACCTTTCATGGGCATATTGGATCAGATGGCATTAAAGCTTAACCCTTCTTGTATACATGCAAATACAGCAATGTTAAAGTTTGAATGCTAATGCTAACTTGCTAATGCTAGCGATCTAATGCTAAGTGCTAATATCTGGTCATTTTCATACTGAACATGTCCTCAATGATGGAAATAAGAGATCAGATGGCATTAAAGCATAAACCTTCATGGGCATATTAGATTAGATGGCATTAAAGCTTAACCTTCTTGTATACATGCAAGTACAGCAATGTTTAAGTTTAAATGCTAATGCTAACTTGCTAATGCTAGCGATCTAATGCTAGTGCTAATATGTAGTCATTTTCATACTGAACATGTCCTCTATGATGGAAATAAGAGATCAGATGACATTAAAGCATAACCCTTCAATGGGCATATTGGATTAGATGGCATTAAAGTTTAACCCTACTTGTATTCATGCAAATACAGCAATGTTAAAGTTTGAATGCTAAAGCTAACTTGCTAATGCTAGCGATCTAATGCTAGTGCTAATATCTGGTCATTTTCATACTGTGCGTGTCCTCTATGATGGAAATAAGAGATCAGATGGCGGAAAGCTTAACCCTTCTTATTATACATGGCAAGTACTGCAATGTTTAAGTTTGAATGCTAATGCTAACTTGCTAATGCTAGCGATTTAATGCTAGTGCTAATATCTAGTCATTTTCATACTGTACGTGTCCTCTATGATGGAAATAAGAGATCAGATGACATTAAAGCATTAACCCTTAATGGGCATATTAGATTAGATGGCATTAAAGCTTAACCCTACTTGTATTCATGCAAATACAGCAATGTTAAAGTTTGAATCCTAATGCTAACTTGCTAATGCTAGCGATCTAATGCTAGTGCTAATATCTGGTCATTTTCATACTGAACATGTCCTCGATGATGGGAAATGGCATTAAAAGAGATCAGATGCATTAAAGCTTAAAGCCTTCTTGTATACATGCAAGTACTGCAATGTTTAAGTTTGAATGCTAATGCTAACTTGCTAATGCTAGCGATTTAATGCTAGTGCTAATATCTGGTCATTTTCATACTGTACGTGTCCTCTATGATGGAAATAAGAGATCAAATGCTGTTAAAGATCAGATGGCATTAAAGCTTAACCTTCTTGTATACATGCAAGTACTGCAATGTTTAAGTTTGAATGCTAATGCTAACTTTCTAATGTTAGCGATCTAATGCTAGTGCTAACATCTGGTCATTTTCATGCTGAACATGTCCTCTATGATGGAAATAAGAGATCAGATCGAATTAAAGCATAACCCTTCATGGGCATATTGGATCAGATGGCATTAAAGCTTAACCCTTCTTGTATACATGCAAATACAGCAATGTTAAAGTTTGAATGCTAATGCTATCTTGCTAATGCTAGCGATCTAATACTAGTGCTAATATCTGGTCATTTTCATACTGTACATGTCCTCAATGATGGAAATAAGAGATCAGATGGCATTAAAGCATAACCCTTCAAGGGCATATTAGATTAGATGGCATTAAAGCTTAACCCTTCTTGTATACATGCAAATACAGCAATGTTAAAGTTTGAATGCTAAAGCTAACTTGCTAATGCTAGCGATCTAATTCTAGTGCTAATATCTGGTCATTTTCATACTGTACGTGTCCTCAATGATGGAAATAAGAGATCAGATGACATTAAAGCATAACCCTTAATGGGCATATTAGATTAGATGGCATTAAAGCTTAACCCTACTTGTATTCATGCAAATACAGCAAAGTTAAAGTTTGAATGCTAAAGCTAACTTGCTAATGCTAGCGATCTAATGCTAGTGCTAATATCTGGTCATTTTCATACTGTAGGTGTCCTCGATGATGGAAATAAGAGATCAGATGGCGTGAAAGCTTAAGCCTTCTTGTATACATGCAAGTACTGCAATGTTTAAGTTTGAATGCTAATGCTAACTTGCTAAGGCTAGCGATCTAATGCTAGTGCTAATATCTGCTCATTTTCATGCTGAACATGTCCTCTATGATGGAAATAAGAGATCAGATGACATTAAAGCATAACCCTTAATGGGCATATTAGATTAGATGTCATTAAAGCTTAACGCTTCTTGTATACATGCATATACAGCAATGTTAAAGTTTGAATGTTAATTCTAACTTGCTAATGCTAGCGATCTAATGCTAGTGCTAATATCTGGTCATTTTCATGCTGAACATGTCCTCTATGATGGAAATAAGAGATCAGATGGCATTAAAGCATAACCTTTCATGGGCATATTATATTAGATGGCATTAAAGCTTAACCCTTCTTGTATACATGCAAATACAGCAATGTTAAAGTTTGAATGCATATGCTAACTTGCTAATGCTAGCGATCTAATGCTAGTGCTAATATCTGATCATTTTCATACTGTATGTGTCCTCTATAATGGAAATCAGAAATCAGATGGCATTAAGGCATAACCCTTCATGGGCATATTAGATTAGATGTCATTAAAGCTTAACGCTTGATGGAAATTGTATACATGCATATACAGCAATGTTAAAGTTTGAATGCTAATGCTAACTTGCTAATGCTAGCGATCTAATGCTAGTGGTAATATCTGGTCATTTTCATACTGAACATGTCCTCTATGATGGAAATAAGAGATCAGATGGCATTAAAGCTTAAGCCTTCTTGTATACATGCAAGTACTGCAATGTTTAAGTTTGAATGCTAATGCTAACTTGCTAATGCTTGCGATCTAATGCTAGTGCTAATATCTGGTCATTTTCATGCTGAACATGTCCTCTATGATGGAAATAAGAGATCAGATGGCATTAAAGCATAACCTTTCATGGGCATATTGGATCAGATGGCATTAAAGCTTAACCCTTCTTGTATACATGCAAATACAGCAATGTTAAAGTTTGAATGCTAATACTAATTTGCTAATGCTAGCGATCTAATGCTAGTGCTTATATCTGGTCATTTTCATCCTGAACATGCCCTCTGTGATGGAAATAAGAGATCAGATCGCATTAAAGCATTACCCTTCATGGGCATATTTGATCAGATGGCATTAAAGCTTAACCCGTCTTGTATACATGCAAATACAGCCATGTTAAAGTTTGAATGCTAATGCTAACTTGCTAATGCTAGCGATCTAATGCTAGTGCTAATATCTGGTCATTTTCATACAGTACATGTCCTCAATGATGGAAATAAGAGATCAGATGGCATTAAAGCATAACCCTTCAAGGGCATATTAGATTAGATGGCATTAAAGCTTAACCCTTCTTGTATACATGCAAGTACTGCAATGTTTAAGTTTAAATGCTAATGCTAACTTGCTAATGCTAGCGATCTAATTCTAGTGCTAATATGTAGTCATTTTCATACTGTGCGTGTCCTCAATGATGGAAATAAGAGATCAGATGACATTAAAGCATAACCCTTAATGGGCATATTAGATTAGATGGCATTAAAGCTTAACCCTACTTGTATTCATGCAAATACAGCAATGTTAAAGTTTGAATGCTAAAGCTAACTTGCTAATGCTAGCGATCTAATGCTAGTGCTAATATCTGGTCATTTTCATACTGTACGTGTCCTCTATGATGGAAATAAGAGATCAGATGGCATTAAAGCTTAAGCCTTCTTGTATACATGCAAGTACTGCAATGTTTAAGTTTGAATGCTAATGCTAACTTGCTAATGCTAGCGATTTAATGCTAGTGCTAATATCTAGTCATTTTCATACTGTAGGTGTCCTCTATGATGGAAATAAGAGATCAGATGACATTAAAGCATAACCCTTAATGGGCATATTAGATTAGATTGCATTAAAGCTTAACCCTACTTGTATTCATGCAAATACAGCAATGTTAAAGTTTGAATGCTAAAGCTAACTTGCTAATGCTAGCGATCTAATGCTAGTGCTAATATCTGGTCATTTTCATACTGAACATGTCCTCGATGATGGAAATAAAGAGATCAGATGGCATATATTGGATCAGATGAAAGCTTAAGCCTTCTTGTATACATGCAAGTACTGCAATAATTTGCAATGTTTAAGTTTGAATGCTAATGCTAACTTGCTAATGCTAGCGATTTAATGCTAGTGCTAATATCTAGTCATTTTCATACTGTACGTGTCCTCTATGATGGAAATAAGAGATCAAATGCTGTTAAAGCTAAAGCCTTCTTGCATATAGATCAGATGTACTGCAATGTTTAAGTTTGAATATTAATGCTAACAGCTAATGTTAAAGATCTAATGCTAGTGCTAACATCTGGTCATTTTCATGCTGAACATGTCCTCTATGATGGAAATAAGAGATCAGATGGCATTAAAGCATAACCCTTCATGGGCATATTGGATCAGATGGCATTAAAAGCTTAACCCTTCTTGTATACATGCAAATACAGCAATGTTAAAGTTTGAATGCTAATGCTAACTTGCTAATGCTAGCGATCTAATGCTAGTGCTAATATCTGGTCATTTTCATGCTGAACATGTCCTCTATGATGGAAATAAGAGATCAGATGGCATTAAAGCATAACCCTTCAAGAGCATATTAGATCAGATGGCATTAAAGCTTAACCCTACTTGTATACATGCAAATACAGCAATGTTAAAAGTTTGAATGCTAATGCTAACTTGCTAATGCTAGCGATCTAATGCTAGTGCTAATATCTGGTCATTTTCATACTGAACATGTCCTCTATGATGGAAATAAGAGATCAGATGGCATATTGGAAGATGGCATTAAAGCCTTCTTGTATACATGCAAATACTGCAATGTTTAAGTTTGAATGCTAATGCTAACTTGCTAATGCTAGCGATCTAATTCTAGTGCTAATATCTGGTCATTTTCATACTGAACATGTCCTCAATGATGGAAATAAGAGATCAGATGACATTTAAGCATAACCCTTAATGGGCATATTAGATTAGATGGCATTAAAGCTTAACCCTTCTTGTATACATGCATATACAGCAATGTTAAAGTTTGAATGCTAATGCTAACTTGCTAATGCTAGCGATCTAATGCTAGTGCTAATATCTGGTCATTTTCATATGTGCGTGTCCTCTATGATGGAAATAAGAGATCAGATGGCATTAAAGATGTCATTTAAGCCTTCTTGTATACATGCAAGTACTGCAATGTTTAAGTTTAAATGCTAATGCTAACTTGCTAATGCTAGCGATCTAATGCTAGTGCTAATATCTGGTCATTTCATGCTGAACATGTTTCTATGATGGAAATAAGAGATCAGATGGCATTAAAGCATAACCTTTCATGGAAATAAGAGATCAGATGGCATTAAAGCTTAACCCTTCTTGTATACATGCAAATACAGCAATGTTAAAGTTTGAATGCTAATGCTAATTTGCTAATGCTAGCGATCTAATGCTAGTGCTTATATCTGGTCATTTTCATCCTGAACATGCCCTCTGTGATGGAAATAAGAGATCAGATCGCATAAAAGCATTACCCTTCATGGGCATATTTGATCAGATGGCATTAAAGCTTAACCCGTCTTGTATACATGCAAGTACTGCAATGTTTAAGTTTAAATGCTAATGCTAACTTGCTAATGCTAGCGATCTAATTCTAGTGCTAATATGTAGTCATTTTCATACTGTGCGTGTCCTCAATGATGGAAATAAGAGATCAGATCGCATTAAAGCATAACCCTTCATGGGCATATTAGATTAGATGGCATTATAGCTTACCCCTTCTTGTATACATGCAAATACAGGTATTTTAAAGTTTGAATGCTTATGCTATCTTGCTAATGCTAGCGATTTAATACTAGTGCTAATATCTGGTCATTTTCATACTGTACATGTCCTCAATGATGGAAATAAGAGATCAGATGGCATTAAAGCATAACCCTTCAAGGGCATATTAGATTAGATGGCATTAAAGCTTAACCCTTCTTGTATACATGCAAGTACTGCAATGTTTAAGTTTGAATGCTAATACTAAC
The DNA here is from genome assembly GCA_029692085.1 of Gymnothorax javanicus. Classification (NCBI taxonomy): domain Eukaryota; kingdom Metazoa; phylum Chordata; class Actinopteri; order Anguilliformes; family Muraenidae; genus Gymnothorax; species Gymnothorax javanicus. Next base: position 104,652,809 of record CM056202.1, read on the forward strand.
TTGCTAGTGCTAGCGATCTAATTCTAGTGCTAATATCTGGTCATTTTCATACTGAACATGTCCTCTATGATGGAAATAAGAGATCAGATGACATTAAAGCATAACCCTTAATGGGCATATTAGATTAGATGGCATTAAAGCTTAACCCTACTTGTATTCATGCAAATACAGCAATGTTAAAGTTTGAATGCTAAAGCTAACTTGCTAATGCTAGCGATCTAATGCTAGTGCTAATATCTGGTCATTTTCATACTGTAGGTGTCCTCGATGATGGAAATAAGAGATCAGATGGCGTGAAAGCTTAAGCCTTCTTGTATACATGCAAGTACTGCAATATTTAAGTTTGAATGCTAATGCTAACTTGCTAATGCTAGCGATGTAATGCTAGTGCTAATATCTGGTCATTTTCATGCTGAACATGTCCTCTATGATGGAAATAAGAGATCAGATGCCATTAAAGCATAACCTTTCATGGGCATATTATATTAGATGGCATTAAAGCTTAACCCTTCTTGTATACATGCAAATACAGCAATGTTAAAGTTTCAATGCATATGCTAACTTGCTAATGCTAGCGATCTAATGCTAGTGCTAATATCTGATCATTTTCATACTGTATGTGTCCTCTATAATGGAAATCAGAAATCAGATGGCATTAAGGCATAACCCTTCATGGGCATATTAGATTAGATGTCATTAAAGCTTAACGCTTCTTGTATAATTGCATATACAGCAATGTTAAAGTTTGAATGCTAATTCTAACTTGCTAATCCTAGCGATCTAATGCTAGTGCTAATATCTGGTCATTTTCATACTGTACGTGTCCTCTATGATGGAAATAAGAGATCAGATGGCATTAAAGCTTAAGCCTTCTTGTATACATGCAAGTACTGCAATGATTAAGTTTGAATGCTTATGCTAACTTGCTAATGCTTGCGATCTAATGCTAGTGCTAATATCTGGTCATTTTCATGCTGAACATGTCCTCCATGATGGAAATAAGAGATCAGATCGCATTAAAGCATAACCCTTCATGGGCATATTAGATTAGATGGCATTATAGCTTACCCCTTCTTGTATACATGCAAAAACAGGAATTTTAAAGTTTGAATGCTTTTGCTATCTTGCTAATGCTAGCGATCTAATACTAGTGCTAATATCTGGTCATTTTCATACTGTACATGTCCTCAATGATGGAAATAAGAGATCAGATGGCATTAAAGCATAACCCTTCAAGGGCATATTAGATTAGATGGCATTAAAGCTTAACCCTTCTTGTATACATGCAAGTACTGCAATGTTTAAGTTTGAATGCTAATACTAACTTGCTAATGCTAGCGATCTAATTCTAGTGCTAATATCTGTTCATTTTCATGCTGTACGTGTCCTCAATGATAGAAATAAGAGATCAGATGACATTAAAGCATAACCCTTAATGGGAATATTAGATTAGATGGCATTAAAGCTTAACCCTACTTGTATTCATGCAAATACAGCAATGTTAAAGTTTGAATGCTAAAGCTAACTTGCGAATGCTAGCGATCTAATGCTAGTGCTAATATCTGGTCATTTTCATACTGTAGGTGTCCTCGATGATGGAAATAAGAGATCAGATGGCGTGAAAGCTTAAGCCTTCTTGTATACATGCAAGTACTGCAATGTTTAAGTGTGAATGCTAATGCTAACTTGCTAATGCTAGCGATTTAATGCTAGTGCTAATATCTAGTCATTTTCATACTGTACGTGTCCTCTATGATGGAAATAAGAGATGAGATGACATTAAAGCATAACCCTTAATGGGCAAATTAGATTAGATGGCATTAAAGCTTAACCCTACTTGTATTCATGCAAATACAGCAATGTTAAAGTTTGAATGCTAAAGCTAACTTGCTAATGCTAGCGATCTAACGCTAGTGCTAATATCTGGTCATTTTCATACTGTACGTGTCCTCGATGATGGAAATAAGATATCAAATGGCATTAAAGCAAAACCTTATAGCATATTTCTTGATACATGCAAGTACATGCAATGTTAAAGTTTGAATGCTAATGCTTACTTGCTAATGCTAGCGATCTAATGCTAGTGCTAATATCTGGTCATTTTCATGCTGAACATGTCCTCTATGATGGAAATAAGAGATAAGATGGCATTAAAGCATAACCTTTCGTGGGCATATTGGATCAGATGGCATTAAAGCTTAATCCTTCTTGTATACATGCAAATACAGCAATGTTAAAGTTTGAATGCTAATGCTAACTTGCTAATGCTACGAACTAATGCTAGTGCTAATATCTGGTCATTTTCATGCTGAACATGTCCTCTATGATGGAAATAAGAGATCAGATGGCATTAAAGCATAACCTTTCATGGGCATATTATATTAGATGGCATTTAAGCTTAACCCTTCTTGTATACATGCAAATCCAGCAATGTTAAAGTTCCAATTCTTATGCTAACTTGCTAATGCTAGCAAACTAATGCTAGTTCTAATATCTGGTCATTTTCATACTGTACGTTTCCTCTATGATGGAAATTAGAGATCAGATGGCATTAAAGATTAAGCCTTCTTGTATACATACAAGTACTGCAATGTTTAAGTTTGAATGCTAATGCTAACTTGCTAATGCTAGCCAACTAATGCTAGTGCTAATATGTGGTCATTTTCATACTGTGAACATGTCCTCTATGATGGAAATAAGAGATCAGATGGCATTAAAGCGTAACCTTTCATGGGCATTTTGTATCAGATGGCATTAAAGCTTAACCCTACTTGTATTCATGCAAATACAGCAATGTTAATGTTTGAATGCTAAAGCTAACTTGTTAATGCTAGCGATCTAATGCTAGTGCTAATATCTGGTCATTTTCATACTGTACGTGTCCTCGATGATGGAAATAAGAGATCAGATGGCGTGAAAGCTTAAGCCTTCTTGTATACATGCCAGTACTGCAATGTTTAAGTTTGAATCCTAATGCTAACTTGCTAATGCTAGCGATCTAATGTTAGTGCTAATATCTGGTCATTTTCATGCTGAACATGTCCTCTATGATGGAAATAAGAGATAAGATGGCATTAAAGCATATCCTTTCATGGGCATATTGGATCAGATGGCATTAAAGCTTAATCCTTCTTGTATACATGCAAATACAGCAATGTTAAAGTTTGAATGCTAATGCTAATTTTGCTAATGCTAGCGATCTAATGCTAGTGCTAATATCTGGTCATTTTCATGCTGAACATGTCCTCTATGATGGAAATAAAGAGATCAGATCATGCATATTAAAGCATTAAAGCCTTCTTGTATACATGCAAGTACTGCAATGTTTAAGTTTGAATGCTAATGCTAACTTGCTAATGCTAGCGATCTAATGCTAGTGCTAATATGTGGTCATTTTCATGCTGAACATGTCCTCTATGATGGAAATAAGAGATCAGATGGCATTAAAGCATAACCTTTCATGTGCATTTTATATAAGATGGCATTAAAGCTTAACCCTTCTTGTATACATGCAAATACAGCAATGTTAAAGTTTCAATGCTTATGCTAACTTGCTAATGCTAGCGATCTAATGCTAGTGCTAATATCTGGTCATTTTCATACTGAAAGTGTCCTCTATAATTGAAATAAGAAATCAGATGGCATTAAGGCATACCCATGGGCATATTAGATTAGATGGCATTAAAGCTTAACGCTACTTGTATAATTGCATATACAGCAATGTTAAAGTTTGAATGCTAATTCTAACTTGCTAATGCTAGCGATCTAATGCTAGTGCTAATATCTGGTCATTTTCATACTGTACGTTTCCTCTATGGTGGAAATAAGAGATCAGATGGAATTAAAGCTTAAGCCTTCTTGTATACATGCAAGTACTGCAATGTTTAAGTTTGAATGCTAATGCTAACTTGCTCATGCTAGCGATCTAATGCTAGTGCTAATATCTGGTTATTTTCATGCTGATCATATCCTCTATGATGGAAATAAGAGATAGATGGCATTAAAGCATAACCTTTCATGGACATATTGGATCAGATGGCATTAAAGCTTAACCCTTCTTGTATACATGCAAATACAGCAATATTAAAGTTTGAATGCTAATGCTAATTTGATAATGCTAGCGATCTAATGCTAGTGCTTATATCTGGTCATTTTCATGCAGAACATGCCCTCTGTGATGGAAATAAGAGATCAGATCGCATTAAAGCATTACCCTTCATGGGCATATTTCATCAGATGGCATTTAAGCCTAACCATTCTTGTATACATGCATATACAGCAATGTTAAAGTTTGAATGCTAATGCTAACTTGCTAATGCTAGCGATCTAATGCTAGTGCTAATATCTGGTCATTTTCATACTGTACATGTCGTCAATGATGGAAATAAGAGATCAGATGGCATTAAAGCATAACCCTTCAAGGGCATATTAGATAAGATGGCATTAAAGCTTAACCCTTCTTGTATACATGCAAGTACTGCAATGTTTAAGTTTGAATGCTAATGCTAACTTGCTAATGCTAGCGATCTAATTCTAGTGCTAATATCTGGTCATTTTCATACTGCACGTGTCCTCAATGATGGAAATAAGAGATCAGATGACATTAAAGCATAACCCTTAATGGGCATATTAGATGACATGGCATTAAAGCTTAACCCTACTTGTTTTCATGCAAATACAGCAATGTTAAAGTTTGAATTCTAAAGCTAACTTGCTAATGCTAGCGATCTAATGCTAGTGCTAATATCTGGTCATTTTTCATACTGTACACGTGTCCTCGATGATGGAAATAAGATATCAGATGGCGGAAAGCTTAAGATTACATTCTTGTATACATGCAAGTACTGCAATGTTTAAGTTTGAATGCTAATGCTAACTTGCTAATGCTAGCAAACTAATGCTAGTTCTAATATCTGGTCATTTTCATACTGTACGTTTCCTCTATGATGGAAATTAGAGATCAGATGGCATTAAAGATTAAGCCTTCTTGTATACATACAAGTACTGCAATGTTTAAGTTTGAATGCTAATGCTAACTTGCTAATGCTAGCCAACTAATGCTAGTGCTAATATGTGGTCATTTTCATGCTGAACATGTCCTCTATGATGGAAATAATAGATCAGATGGCATTCAAGCGTAACCTTTCATGGGCATTTTGTATCAGATGGCATTAAAGCTTAACCCTACTTGTATTCATGCAAATACAGCAATGTTAATGTTTGAATGCTAAAGCTAACTTGCTAATGCTAGCGATCTAATGCTAGTGCTAATATCTGGTCATTTTCATACTGTACGTGTCCTCGATGATGGAAATAAGAGATCAGATGGCGTGAAAGCAAAGCCTTCTTGTATACATGCCAGTACTGCAATGTTTAAGTTTGAATCCTAATGCTAACTTGCTAATGCTAGCGATCTAATGTTAGTGCTAATATCTGGTCATTTTCATGCTGAACATGTCCTCTATGATGGAAATAAGAGATAAGATGGCATTAAAGCATATCCTTTCATGGGCATATTGGATCAGATGGCATTAAAGCTTAATCCTTCTTGTATACATGCAAATACAGCAATGTTAAAGTTTGAATGCTAATGCTTACTTGCTAATGCTAGCGATCTAATGCTAGTGCTAATATCTGCTCATTTTCATGCTGAGCATGTCCTCTATGATGGAAATAAGAGATCAGATCGCATTAAAGCTTAAGCCTTCTTGTATACATGCAAGTACTGCAATGTTTAAGTTTGAATGCTAATGCTAACTTGCTAATGCTAGCGATCTAATGCTAGTGCTAATATGTGGTCATTTTCATGCTGAACATGTCCTCTATGATGGAAATAAGAGATCAGATGGCATTAAAGCATAACCTTTCATGTGCATTTTATATAAGATGGCATTAAAGCTTAACCCTTCTTGTATACATGCAAATACAGCAATGTTAAAGTTTCAATGCTTATGCTAACTTGCTAATGCTAGCGATCTAATGCTACTGCTAATATCTGGTCATTTTCATACTATAAGTGTCCTCTATAATTGAAATCAGAAATCAGATGGCATTAAGGCATAACATGGGCATATTCGATTAGATGGCATTAAAGCTTAACGCTACTTGTATAATTGCATATACAGCAATGTTAAAGTTTGAATGCTAATTCTAACTTGCTAATGCTAGCGATCTAATGCTAGTGCTAATATCTGGTCATTTTCATACTGTACGTGTCCTCTATGGTGGAAATAAGAGATCAGATGGAATTAAAGCTTAAGCCTTTTTGTATACATGCAAGTACTGCAATGTTTAAGTTTGAATGCTAATGCTAACTTGCTCATGCTAGCGATCTAATGCTAGTGCTAATATCTGGTTATTTTCATGCTGAACATGTCCTCTATGATGGAAATAAGAGATAGATGGCATTAAAGCATAACCTTTCATGGACATATTGGATCAGATGGCATTAAAGCTTAACCCTTCTTGTATACATGCAAATACAGCAATATTAAAGTTTGAATGCTAATGCTAATTTGATAATGCTAGCGATCTAATGCTAGTGCTTATATCTGGTCATTTTCATGCAGAACATGCCCTCTGTGATGGAAATAAGAGATCAGATCGCATTAAAGCATTACCCTTCATGGGCATATTTCATCAGATGGCATTTAAGCCTAACCATTCTTGTATACATGCATATACAGCAATGTTAAAGTTTGAATGCTAATGCTAACTTGCTAATGCTAGCGATCTAATGCTAGTGCTAATATCTGGTCATTTCATACTGTACATGTCGTCAATGATGGAAGTAAGAGATCAGATGGCATTAAAGCATAACCCTTCAAGGGCATATTAGATAAGATGGCATTAAAGCTTAACCCTTCTTGTATACATGCAAGTACTGCAATGTTTAAGTTTGAATGCTAATGCTAACTTGCTAATGCTAGCGATCTAATTCTAGTGCTAATATCTGGTCATTTTCATACTGCACGTGTCCTCAATGATGGAAATAAGAGATCAGATGACATTAAAGCATAACCCTTAATGGGCATATTAGATGACATGGCATTAAAGCTTAACCCTACTTGTTTTCATGCAAATACAGCAATGTTAAAGTTTGAATTCTAAAGCTAACTTGCTAATGCTAGCGATCTAATGCTAGTGCTAATATCTGGTCATTTTCATACTGTACGTGTCCTCGATGATGGAAATAAGATATCAGATGGCGTGAAAGCTTAAGCCTTCTTGTATACATGCAAGTACTGCAAAGTTTCAGTTTGAATTCTAATGCTAACTTGCTAATGCTAGCGATTTAATGCTAGTGCTAATATCTAGTCATTTTCATACTGTACGTGTCCTCTATGATGGAAATAAGAGATCAGATGACATTAAAGCATAACCCTTAATGGGCATATTAGATTAGATTGCATTAAAGCTTAACCCTACTTGTATTCATGCAAATACAGCAATGTTAAAGTTTGAATGCTTAAGCCAACTTGCTAATGCTAGCGATCTAATGCTAGTGCTAATATCTGGTCATTTTCATACTGTACGTGTCCTCGATGATGGAAATAAGAGACAGATGGCGTGAAAGCTTAAGCCTTCTTGTATACATGCAAGTACTGCAATGTTTTAGTTTGAATGCTCATGCTAACTTGCTAATGCTAGCGATTTTATGCTGTGCTAATATCTTGTCATTTTCATACTGTGCGTGTCCACTATGATGGAAATAAGTTATCAGATGGCATTAAAGCATAACTTTTCATCGGCATATTTGATCAGAGGGCATTAAAGCTTAACCCTTCTTGTCTACATGCAAATACAGCAATGTTAAAATTTGAATGCTGATGCTAACTTGGCAATGCTAGAGATCTAATGCTAGTGCTAATATCTGGTCATTTTCATAGTGTACATGTCCTCAATGATGGAAATACGAGATCAGATGGCATTAAAGCATAACCTTTCATGGGCATATTAGATCAGATGGCATTAAAAACTTATTCCTTCTTGTATACATGCAAATACAGCAATGTTAAAGTTTGAATGCTAATGCTTACTTGCTAATGCTGGCTGTCTAATGCTAGTGCTAATATCTGGTCATTTTCATGCTGAACATGTGCTCTATGATGGAAATAAGAGATCAGTTCGCATTAAAGCATTACCCTTCATGGGCATATTGGATCAGATGGCATTAAAGCTTAACCCTTCTTGTATACATGCAAATACAGCAATGTGAAAGTTTGAATGCTAATGCTAACTTGCTAATGCTAGCGATCTAATGCTAGTGCTAATATCTGGTCATTTTCATGCTGAACATGTCCTCTATGATGGAAATAAGAGATCAGATGGCATTAAAGCATAACCTTTCATGGGCATATTATATTAGATGGCATTAATGCTTAACCCTTCTTGTATACATGCAAATACAGCGATGTTAAAGTTTCAATGCTTATGCTAACTTGCTAATGCTAGCGATCTCATGCTAGTGCTAATATCTGATCATTTTCATACTGTACGTGTCCTCTATAATGTAAAACAGAAATCAGATGGCATTAAGGCATAACCCTTCATGGGCATATTAGATTCGATGGCATTAAAGCTTAACGCTTCTTGTATAATTGCATATACAGCAATGTTAAAGTTAGAATGCTAATTCTAACTTGCTAATGCTAGAGATCTAATGCTAGTGCTAATATCTGGTCATTTTCATACTGAACGTGTCCTCTATGATGGAAATAAGAGATCCAGATGGCATTACAGCAAGCCTTCTTGTATACAGGCAAAATACTGCAATGTTTAAGTTTGAATGCTTATGCTAACTTGCTAATGCTAGCGATCTAATGCTATTGCTAATATCTTGTCATTTTCATACTGTGCGTGTCCACTATGATGGAAATAAGTTATCAGATGGCATTAAAAGCATAACTTTTCATCGGCATATTTGATCAGAGGGCATTAAAAGCAACCCTTCTTGTCTACATGCAAATACAGCAATGTTAAAATTTGAATGCTGATGCTAACTTGGCAATGCTAGCGATCTAATGCTAGTGCTAATATCTGGTCATTTTCATAGTGTACATGTCCTCAATGATGGAAATACGAGATCAGATGGCATTAAAGCATAACCCTTCAAGGGCATATTAGATTAGATGGCATTAAAGCAAACCTTTCTGTTTACATGAAAGTACTGCAATGTTTAAGTTTGAATGCTTATGCTAACTTGCAAATGATAGCGATATAATTCTTGTGCTAATATTTGCTCATTTTCATACTGTACGTGTCCTACATAATGGAAATAAGAGTTCAGATGACATTAAAGCATAACACTTAATGTGCATATTAGATTAGATGGCATTAAAGCTTAACCCTTCTTGTATACATGCAAATACAGCAATGTTAAAGTTAGAATGCTAATGATAACTTGCTTATGCTAGCGATCTAATGCTAGTGCTAATATCTGGTCATTTTCATACTGTACGTGTCCACTATGATGGAAATAAGAGATCAGATGGCATTAAAGCATGACTTTTAATCGGCATATTAGATTAGATGGCATTAAAGCTTAACCCTTCTTGTACACATGCAAATACAGCAATGTTAAAGTTAGAATGCTAATGATAACTTGCTTATGCTAGCGATCTAATGCTAGTGCTAATATCTGGTCATTTTCATACTGTACGTGTCCACTATGATGGAAATAAGCGATCAGATGGCATTAAAGCATGACTTTTAATCGGCATATTAGATTAGATGACATTAAAGCTTAACCCTTCTTGTACACATGCAAATACAGCAATTTTAAAGTTTGAATGCTAATGATAACTTGCTTATGCTAGCGATCTAATGCTAGTGCTAATATCTGGTCAATTTCATACTGTACGTCTCCTCTTTGACGGAAATAAGAGATCAGAAGGCATTAAAGCCTAACCCTTCGTGGGCATTTTAGATTATATGGCACAAAAGCTCAACCCTTCTTGTATTCATGCAAGTCCTGCTATGTTTAAGTTTGAATGCTAATGCTAACTTGCTAATGCTAACTATGTAATGTTAGTGCTAATATCTGGCCATTTTCATTCTGTACGTGTCCTCTATAATGGAAATAAGAGATCAGATGGCATTAAAGCAAAACCCTTCATGGGCATATTAGATTATATAGCATTAAAGCTTAACCCTTCTTGTATACATGCAAATACAGCAATGTTAAAGTTAGAATGCTAATGCTAACTTGCTAATGCTTGCGATCTCACGCTAGTGCTAATATCTGGTCATTTTCATACTGTACGTGTCATTTATGATGGAAATAAGAGATCAGATGGCATTAAAGCATAACCTTTCGTGGGCATATTATATTAAATGGCATTAAAGCTTAACCCTTCTTGTATAAATGCAAATACAGCAATGTTAAAGTTAGAATGCTAATGATAACTTGCTAATGCTATCGATCTAACAGCTAGTGCTAATATCTGGTCATTTTCATACTGTGCGTGTCATCTATGATGGAAATAAGAATCAGATTGCATTAAAAACATAACCCTTCATGTGCATATTAGATTAGATAGCATTAAACCTTAACCCTCCTTGTATACATGCAAATACAGCAATGTTAAAGTTAGAATGCTAATGCTAACTTGCTAATGCTAGCGATCTAACGCTAGTGCTAATATCTGCTCATCTTCATACTGTACGTGTCCTCTATGATTGAAATAAGAGATCAGATGACATTAAAGCATAACCCTTAATGGGCATATTAGATTAGATGGCATTATAGCTTAACCCTTCTTGTATACATGCAAGTACTGCAATGTTTAAGTTTGCATGCTAATGCTAACTTGCTAATGCTAACGATCTAATGCTAGTGCTAATATCTGGTCATTTTCATACTGTCCGTGTCCTCTATGATGGAAATAAGAGATCAGATGACATTAAAGCAAAACCCTTCATGTGCATATTAGATTAGATGGCATTAAAGCTTACCTCTTCTTGTATGAATGCAAATACAGCAATTTTAAAGTTTGAATGCTTATGCTATCTTGCTAATGCTAGCGATCTAATACTAGTGCTAATATCTGGTCATTTTCATACTGTACGTGTCCTCAATGATGGAAATAAGACATCAGATGACATTAAAGCATAACCCATAATGTGCATATTAGATTAGATGGCATTAAAGCTTAACCCTACTTGTAATCATGCAAATACAGCAATGTTAAAGTTTGAATGCTAAATCTAACTTGCTAATGCTAGCGATCTAATGCTAGTGCTAATATCCGGTCTTTTTCATACTGTACGTGTCCTCGATGATGGAAATAAGAGATCAGATGGCTTGAAAGCTTAAGCCTTCTTGTATACATGCAAGTACTGCAATGTTTAAGTTTGAATGCTAATGCTAACTTGCTAATGCTAGTGATCTAATGCTAGTGCTAATATCTGGTCATTTTCATGCTAAACATGTTCTCTATGATGGAAATAAGAGATCAGATGGCATTAAAGCATAACCTTTCATGGGCATATTGGATCAGATGACATTAAAGCTAAACCCTTCTTGTATACATGCAAATACAGCAATGTTAAAGTTTGAATGCTAATGCTAATTTGCTAATGCTAGCGATCTAATGCTAGTGCTTATATCTGGTCATTTTCATGCTGAACATGTCCTCTGTGATGGAAATAAGAGATCAGATCGCATTAAAGCATTACCCTACGTGGGCATATTTGATCAGATGGCATTAAAGCTTAACCCTTCTTGTATACATGCAAATACAGCAATGTTAACGTTTGAATGCTAATGCTAACTTGCTAATGCTAGCGATCTAACGCTAGTGCTAATATCTGCTCATTTTCATACTGTACACGTGTCATCTATGATGGAAATAAGAGATCAGATGGCATTAAAGCATAACCTTTCGTGGGCATATTATATTAAATGGCATTAAAGCTTAATCCTTCTTGTATATATGCAAATACTGCAATGTTAAAGTTTGAATGCTTTTGCTAACTTGGTAATGCTAGCGATCTAATGCTAGTGCTAATATCTGGTAATTTTCATACTGTACGTGTCCTCTATGATGGAAATAAGAGATCAGATGGCATTAAAGCAAAAACCTTCATGGGCATATTAGAATAGATGGCATTAAAGCTTACCCCTTCTTGTATACATGCAAGTACTGCAATGTTAAAGTTTGAATGCTAATGCTAACTTGCTAATGCTAGCGATCTAATGCTAGTGCTAATATCTGGTCATTTTCATACTGTTCTTGTCCTCAATGATGGAAATAAGAGATGAGATGACATTAAAGCATAACCCTTCATGGGCATATTAGATTAGATAGCCTTAAACCTTAACCCTTCTTGTATACATGCAAATACAGCAATGTTAAAGTTTGAATGCTAATGCTAACTTGCTAATGCTAGCGATTTAATGCTAGTGCTAATATCTAGTCATTTTTCATACTGTCGTGTGTCCTCTATGATGGAAATAAGAGATCAGATGGCGTGAAAGATTAAGCCTTCTTGTATACATGCAAGTACTGCAATGTTTAAAAGTTTGAATGCTAATGCTAACTTGCTAATGCTAGCGATTTAATGCTAGTGCTAATATCTAGTCATTTTCATACTATGCGTGTCTCTATGATGGAAATAAAGAGATCAAATGCCATTAAAAGCTATAGCCTTCTTGTATACATGCAAGTACTGCAATGTTTAAGTTTGAATGCTAATGCTAACTTGCTAATGCTAGCGATCTAATGCTAGTGCTAATATCTAGTAATTTTCATACTGTACGTGTCCTCTATGATGGAAATAAAGAGATCAGATGGCATTAAAGCAAAAACCTTCATGGGCATATTAGAATAGATGGCATTAAAGCTTACCCTTCTTGTATACATGCAAGTACTGCAATGTTAAAGTTTGAATGCTAATGCTAACTTGCTAATGCTAGCGAACTAATGCTAGTGCTAATATCTGGTCATTTTCATGCTGAACATGTCTCTATGATGGAAATAAGAGATCAGATCGCATTAAAGCATTACCGTTCATGGGCATATTGGATCAGATGGCATTAAAGCTTAACCCTTCTTGTATACATGCAAATACAGCAATGTTAAAGTTTGAATGCTAATGCTAACTTGCTAATGCTAGCGATCTAATGCTAGTGCTAATATCTGGTCATTTTCATGCTGAACATGTCTCTATGATGGAAATAAGAGATCAGATGGCATTAAAGCATAACCTTTCATGGGCATATTATATTAGATGGCATTAAAAGCTTAACCCTTCTTGTATACATGCAAATCCAGCAATGTTAAAGTTTCAATTCTTATGCTAACTTGCTAATGCTAGCGATCTAATGCTAGTGCTAATATCTGGTCATTTTCATACTGTACTTTTCCTCTATGATGGAAATAAAGAGATCAGATGGCATTAAAGCTTAAGCCTTCTTGTATACATGCACGTACTGCAATGTTTAAGTTTGAATGCTAATGCTAACTTGCTAATGCTAGCGATCTAATGCTCGTGCTAATATCTGGTCATTTTCATGCTGAACATGTCCTCTATGATGGAAATAATAGATCAGATGGCATTCAAGCGTAACCTTTCATGGGCATTTTGTATCAGATGGCATTAAAAACAACGATACTTGTATTCATGCAAATACAGCAATGTTAATTTTTGAATGCTAAAGCTAACTTGCTAATGCTAGCGATCTAATGCTAGTGCTAATATCTGCTCATTTTCATACTATACGTTTCCTCGATGATGGAAATAAGAGATCAGATTGCGTGAAAGCTTAAGCCATCTTGTATACATGCAAGTACTGCAATGTTTAAGTTTGAATGCTAATGCTATCTGGCTAATGCTAGCGATCTAATGTTAGTGCTAATATCTGGTCATTTTCATGCTGAACATGTCCTCTATGATGGAAATAAGAGATAAGATGGCATTCAAGCATATCCTTTCATGGGCATATTGGATCAGATGGCATTAAAGCTTAATCCTTCTTGTATACATGCAAATACAGCAATGTTAAAGTTTGAATGCTAATGCTAACGTGCTTATGCTAGCGATCTAATGCTAGTGCTAATATCTGCTCATTTTCATGCTGAACATGTCCTCTATGATGGAAATAAGAGATCAGATCGCATTAAAGCATTACCCTTCTTGGGCATATTGGCTCAGATGGCATTAAAGCTTCACCCTTCTTGTATACATGCAAATACAGCATTGTTAAAGTTTGAATGCTAATGCTAACTTGCTAATGCTAGCGATCTAATACTAGTGCTAATATCTGGTCATGTTCATGCTGAACATGTCCTCTATGATGGAAATAAGAGATCAGATGGCATTAAAGCATAACCTTTCATGGGCATATTATATAAGAGGGCATTAAAGCTAAACCCTTCTTGTATACATGCAAATACAGCAATGTTAAAGTTTCAATGCTTATGCTAACTTGCTAATGCTAGCGATCTAATGCTACTGCTAATATCTGGTCATTTTCATTCTATAAGTGTCCTCTATAATGGAAATCAGAAATCAGATGGCATTAAGGCATAACCCTTCATGGGCATATTTGATTAGATGGCATTAAAGCTTAACGCTACTTGTAGAATTGCATATACAGCAATGTTAAAGTTTGAATGCTAATTCTAACTTGCTAATGCTAGCGATCTAATGCTAGTGCTAATATCTGGTCATTTTCATACTGTACGTGTCCTCTATGATGGAAATAAGAGATCAGATGGCATTAAAGCTTAAGCCTTCTTGTATACATGCAAGTACTGCAATGTTTAAGTTTGAATGCTAATGCTAACTTGCTCATGCTAGCGATCTAATGCTAGTGCTTATATCTGGTCATTTTCATGCTGAACATGCCCTCTGTGATGGAAATAAGAGATCAGATGGCATTAAAGCTGAACCATTCTTGTATACATGCAAATACAGCAATGTTAAAGTTTGAATGCTAATGCTAATTTGCTAATGCTAGCGATCTAATGCTAGTGCTTATATCTGGTCATTTTCATGCTGAACATTCCCTCTGTGATGGAAATAAGAGATCAGATCGAATTAAGGCATTACCCTTCATGGGCATATTTGATCAGATGGCATTAAAGCTTAACCATTCTTGTATTCATGCAAATACAGCAATGTTAAAGTTTGAATGCTTAAGCCAACTTGCTAATGCTAGCGATCTAATGCTAGTGCTAATATCTGGTCATTTTCATACTGTACGTGTCCTCGATGATGGAAATAAGAGACAGATGGCGTGAAAGCTTAAGCCTTCTTGTATACATGCAAGTACTGCAATGTTTTAGTTTGAATGCTCATGCTAACTTGCTAATGCTAGCGATTTTATGCTATTGCTAATATCTTGTCATTTTCATACTGTACGTGTCCACTATGATGGAAATAAGTTATCAGATGGCATTAAAGCATAACTTTTCATCGGCATATTTGATCAGAGGGCATTAAAGCTTAACCCTTCTTGTCTACATGCAAATACAGCAATGTTAAAATTTGAATGCTGATGCTAACTTGGCAATGCTAGAGATCTAATGCTAGTGCTAATATCTGGTCATTTTCATAGTGTACATGTCCTCAATGATGGAAATACGAGATCAGATGGCATTAAAGCATAACCTTTCATGGGCATATTAGATCAGATGGCATTAAAGCTTATTCCTTCTTGTATACATGCAAATACAGCAATGTTAAAGTTTGAATGCTAATGCTTACTTGCTAATGCTGGCTGTCTAATGCTAGTGCTAATATCTGGTCATTTTCATGCTGAACATGTGCTCTATGATGGAAATAAGAGATCAGTTCGCATTAAAGCATTACCCTTCATGGGCATATTGGATCAGATGGCATTAAAGCTTAACCCTTCTTGTATACATGCAAATACAGCAATGTGAAAGTTTGAATGCTAATGCTAACTTGCTAATGCTAGCGATCTAATGCTAGTGCTAATATCTGGTCATTTTCATGCTGAACATGTCCTCTATGATGGAAATAAGAGATCAGATGGCATTAAAGCATAACCTTTCATGGGCATATTATATTAGATGGCATTAATGCTTAACCCTTCTTGTATACATGCAAATACAGCGATGTTAAAGTTTCAATGCTTATGCTAACTTGCTAATGCTAGCGATCTCATGCTAGTGCTAATATCTGATCATTTTCATACTGTACGTGTCCTCTATAATGTAAAACAGAAATCAGATGGCATTAAGGCATAACCCTTCATGGGCATATTAGATTCGATGGCATTAAAGCTTAACGCTTCTTGTATAATTGCATATACAGCAATGTTAAAGTTAGAATGCTAATTCTAACTTGCTAATGCTAGAGATCTAATGCTAGTGCTAATATCTGGTCATTTTCATACTGAACGTGTCCTCTATGATGGAAATAAGAGATCAGATGGCATTACAGCTTAAGCCTTCTTGTATACAGGCAAGTACTGCAATGTTTAAGTTTGAATGCTTATGCTAACTTGCTAATGCTAGCGATCTAATGCTATTGCTAATATCTTGTCATTTTCATACTGTACGTGTCCACTATGATGGAAATAAGTTATCAGATGGCATTAAAGCATAACTTTTCATCGGCATATTTGATCAGAGGGCATTAAAGCTTAACCCTTCTTGTCTACATGCAAATACAGCAATGTTAAAATTTGAATGCTGATGCTAACTTGGCAATGCTAGCGATCTAATGCTAGTGCTAATATCTGGTCATTTTCATAGTGTACATGTCCTCAATGATGGAAATACGAGATCAGATGGCATTAAAGCATAACCCTTCAAGGGCATATTAGATTAGATGGCATTAAAGCTTAACCTTTCCTGTTTACATGAAAGTACTGCAATGTTTAAGTTTGAATGCTTATGCTAACTTGCAAATGATAGCGATATAATTCTTGTGCTAATATTTGCTCATTTTCATACTGTACGTGTCCTACATAATGGAAATAAGAGTTCAGATGACATTAAAGCATAACACTTAATGTGCATATTAGATTAGATGGCATTAAAGCTTAACCCTTCTTGTATACATGCAAATACAGCAATGTTAAAGTTAGAATGCTAATGATAACTTGCTTATGCTAGCGATCTAATGCTAGTGCTAATATCTGGTCATTTTCATACTGTACGTGTCCACTATGATGGAAATAAGAGATCAGATGGCATTAAAGCATGACTTTTAATGGGCATATTAGATTAGATGGCATTAAAAGCAACCCTTCTTGTACACATGCAAATACAGCAATGTTAAAAAGTTAGAATGCTAATGATAACTTGCTTATGCTAGCGATCTAATGCTAGTGCTAATATCTGGTCATTTTCATACTGTACGTGTCCACTATGATGGAAATAAGAGATCAGATGGCATTAAAGCATGACTTTTAATCGGCATATTAGATTAGATGACATTAAAGCTTAACCCTTCTTGTACACATGCAAATACAGCAATTTTAAAGTTTGAATGCTAATGATAACTTGCTTATGCTAGCGATCTAATGCTAGTGCTAATATCTGGTCAATTTCATACTGTACGTCTCCTCTTTGACGGAAATAAGAGATCAGAAGGCATTAAAGCCCCAACCCTTCGTGGGCATTTTTAGATTATATGGCACAAAAAGCTCAACCCTTCTTGTATTCATGCAAGTCCTGCTATGTTTAAGTTTGAATGCTAATGCTAACTTGCTAATGCTAACTATGTAATGTTAGTGCTAATATCTGGCCATTTTCATTCTGTACGTGTCCTCTATAATGGAAATAAAGAGATCAGATGGCATTAAAAGCAAAAACCCTTCATGGGCATATTAGATTATATAGCATTAAAGCTTAACCCTTCTTGTATACATGCAAATACAGCAATGTTAAAGTTAGAATGCTAATGCTAACTTGCTAATGCTTGCGATCTCACGCTAGTGCTAATATCTGGTCATTTTCATACTGTACGTGTCATTTATGATGGAAATAAGAGATCAGATGGCATTAAAGCATAACCTTTCGTGGGCATATTATATTAAATGGCATTAAAGCTTAACCCTTCTTGTATAAATGCAAATACAGCAATGTTAAAGTTAGAATGCTAATGATAACTTGCTAATGCTATCGATCTAACGCTAGTGCTAATATCTGGTCATTTTCATACTGTACGTGTCATCTATGATGGAAATAAGAGATCAGATTGCATTAAAGCATAACCCTTCATGTGCATATTAGATTAGATAGCATTAAACCTTAACCCTCCTTGTATACATGCAAATACAGCAATGTTAAAGTTAGAATGCTAATGCTAACTTGCTAATGCTAGCGATCTAACGCTAGTGCTAATATCTGCTCATCTTCATACTGTACGTGTCCTCTATGATTGAAATAAGAGATCAGATGACATTAAAGCATAACCCTTAATGGGCATATTAGATTAGATGGCATTATAGCTTAACCCTTCTTGTATACATGCAAGTACTGCAATGTTTAAGTTTGCATGCTAATGCTAACTTGCTAATGCTAACGATCTAATGCTAGTGCTAATATCTGGTCATTTTCATACTGTCCGTGTCCTCTATGATGGAAATAAGAGATCAGATGACATTAAAGCAAAACCCTTCATGTGCATATTAGATTAGATGGCATTAAAGCTTACCTCTTCTTGTATGAATGCAAATACAGCAATTTTAAAGTTTGAATGCTTATGCTATCTTGCTAATGCTAGCGATCTAATACTAGTGCTAATATCTGGTCATTTTCATACTGTACGTGTCCTCAATGATGGAAATAAGACATCAGATGACATTAAAGCATAACCCATAATGTGCATATTAGATTAGATGGCATTAAAGCTTAACCCTACTTGTAATCATGCAAATACAGCAATGTTAAAGTTTGAATGCTAAATCTAACTTGCTAATGCTAGCGATCTAATGCTAGTGCTAATATCCGGTCTTTTTCATACTGTACGTGTCCTCGATGATGGAAATAAGAGATCAGATGGCTTGAAAGCTTAAGCCTTCTTGTATACATGCAAGTACTGCAATGTTTAAGTTTGAATGCTAATGCTAACTTGCTAATGCTAGTGATCTAATGCTAGTGCTAATATCTGGTCATTTTCATGCTAAACATGTTCTCTATGATGGAAATAAGAGATCAGATGGCATTAAAGCATAACCTTTCATGGGCATATTGGATCAGATGACATTAAAGCTAAACCCTTCTTGTATACATGCAAATACAGCAATGTTAAAGTTTGAATGCTAATGCTAATTTGCTAATGCTAGCGATCTAATGCTAGTGCTTATATCTGGTCATTTTCATGCTGAACATGTCCTCTGTGATGGAAATAAGAGATCAGATCGCATTAAAAGCATTACCCTTCATTGGGCATATTTGATCAGATGGCATTAAAGCTTAACCCTTCTTGTATACATGCAAATACAGCAATGTTAACGTTTGAATGCTAATGCTAACTTGCTAATGCTAGCGATCTAACGCTAGTGCTAATATCTGCTCATTTTCATACTGTACGTGTCATCTATGATGGAAATAAGAGATCAGATGGCATTAAAGCATAACCTTTCGTGGGCATATTATATTAAATGGCATTAAAGCTTAATCCTTCTTGTATATATGCAAATACTGCAATGTTAAAGTTTGAATGCTTTTGCTAACTTGGTAATGCTAGCGATCTAATGCTAGTGCTAATATCTGGTAATTTTCATACTGTACGTGTCCTCTATGATGGAAATAAGAGATCAGATGGCATTAAAGCAAAAACCTTCATGGGCATATTAGAATAGATGGCATTAAAGCTTACCCCTTCTTGTATACATGCAAGTACTGCAATGTTAAAGTTTGAATGCTAATGCTAACTTGCTAATGCTAGCGATCTAATGCTAGTGCTAATATCTGGTCATTTTCATACTGTTCTTGTCCTCAATGATGGAAATAAGAGATGAGATGACATTAAAGCATAACCCTTCATGGGCATATTAGATTAGATAGCCTTAAACCTTAACCCTTCTTGTATACATGCAAATACAGCAATGTTAAAGTTTGAATGCTAATGCTAACTTGCTAATGCTAGCGATTTAATGCTAGTGCTAATATCTAGTCATTTTCATACTGTACGTGTCCTCTATGATGGAAATAAGAGATCAGATGGCGTGAAAGATTAAGCCTTCTTGTATACATGCAAGTACTGCAATGTTTAAGTTTGAATGCTAATGCTAACTTGCTAATGCTAGCGATTTAATGCTAGTGCTAATATCTAGTCATTTTCATACTGTACGTGTCCTCTATGATGGAAATAAGAGATCAAATGCCATTAAAGCTATAGCCTTCTTGTATACATGCAAGTACTGCAATGTTTAAGTTTGAATGCTAATGCTAACTTGCTAATGCTAGCGATCTAATGCTAGTGCTAATATCTGGTAATTTTCATACTGTACGTGTCCTCTATGATGGAAATAAGAGATCAGATGGCATTAAAGCAAAAACCTTCATGGGCATATTAGAATAGATGGCATTAAAGCTTACCCCTTCTTGTATACATGCAAGTACTGCAATGTTAAAGTTTGAATGCTAATGCTAACTTGCTAATGCTAGCGAACTAATGCTAGTGCTAATATCTGGTCATTTTCATGCTGAACATGTCCTCTATGATGGAAATAAGAGATCAGATCGCATTAAAGCATTACCGTTCATGGGCATATTGGATCAGATGGCATTAAAGCTTAACCCTTCTTGTATACATGCAAATACAGCAATGTTAAAGTTTGAATGCTAATGCTAACTTGCTAATGCTAGCGATCTAATGCTAGTGCTAATATCTGGTCATTTTCATGCTGAACATGTCCTCTATGATGGAAATAAGAGATCAGATGGCATTAAAGCATAACCTTTCATGGGCATATTATATTAGATGGCATTAAAGCTTAACCCTTCTTGTATACATGCAAATCCAGCAATGTTAAAGTTTCAATTCTTATGCTAACTTGCTAATGCTAGCGATCTAATGCTAGTGCTAATATCTGGTCATTTTCATACTGTACTTTTCCTCTATGATGGAAATAAGAGATCAGATGGCATTAAAGCTTAAGCCTTCTTGTATACATGCACGTACTGCAATGTTTAAGTTTGAATGCTAATGCTAACTTGCTAATGCTAGCGATCTAATGCTCGTGCTAATATCTGGTCATTTTCATGCTGAACATGTCCTCTATGATGGAAATAATAGATCAGATGGCATTCAAGCGTAACCTTTCATGGGCATTTTGTATCAGATGGCATTAAAGCTTAACGATACTTGTATTCATGCAAATACAGCAATGTTAATTTTTGAATGCTAAAGCTAACTTGCTAATGCTAGCGATCTAATGCTAGTGCTAATATCTGCTCATTTTCATACTATACGTTTCCTCGATGATGGAAATAAGAGATCAGATTGCGTGAAAGCTTAAGCCATCTTGTATACATGCAAGTACTGCAATGTTTAAGTTTGAATGCTAATGCTATCTGGCTAATGCTAGCGATCTAATGTTAGTGCTAATATCTGGTCATTTTCATGCTGAACATGTCCTCTATGATGGAAATAAGAGATAAGATGGCATTCAAGCATATCCTTTCATGGGCATATTGGATCAGATGGCATTAAAGCTTAATCCTTCTTGTATACATGCAAATACAGCAATGTTAAAGTTTGAATGCTAATGCTAACGTGCTTATGCTAGCGATCTAATGCTAGTGCTAATATCTGCTCATTTTCATGCTGAACATGTCCTCTATGATGGAAATAAGAGATCAGATCGCATTAAAGCATTACCCTTCTTGGGCATATTGGCTCAGATGGCATTAAAGCTTCACCCTTCTTGTATACATGCAAATACAGCATTGTTAAAGTTTGAATGCTAATGCTAACTTGCTAATGCTAGCGATCTAATACTAGTGCTAATATCTGGTCATGTTCATGCTGAACATGTCCTCTATGATGGAAATAAGAGATCAGATGGCATTAAAGCATAACCTTTCATGGGCATATTATATAAGAGGGCATTAAAAGCTAAACCCTTCTTGTATACATGCAAATACAGCAATGTTAAAGTTTCAATGCTTATGCTAACTTGCTAATGCTAGCGATCTAATGCTACTGCTAATATCTGGTCATTTTCATTCTATAAGTGTCCTCTATAATGGAAATCAGAAATCAGATGGCATTAAGGCATAACCCTTCATGGGCATATTTGATTAGATGGCATTAAAGCTTAACGCTACTTGTAGAATTGCATATACAGCAATGTTAAAGTTTGAATGCTAATTCTAACTTGCTAATGCTAGCGATCTAATGCTAGTGCTAATATCTGGTCATTTTCATACTGTACGTGTCCTCTATGATGGAAATAAGAGATCAGATGGCATTAAAGCTTAAGCCTTCTTGTATACATGCAAGTACTGCAATGTTTAAGTTTGAATGCTAATGCTAACTTGCTCATGCTAGCGATCTAATGCTAGTGCTTATATCTGGTCATTTTCATGCTGAACATGCCCTCTGTGATGGAAATAAGAGATCAGATGGCATTAAAGCTGAACCATTCTTGTATACATGCAAATACAGCAATGTTAAAGTTTGAATGCTAATGCTAATTTGCTAATGCTAGCGATCTAATGCTAGTGCTTATATCTGGTCATTTTCATGCTGAACATTCCCTCTGTGATGGAAATAAGAGATCAGATCGAATTAAGGCATTACCCTTCATGGGCATATTTGATCAGATGGCATTAAAGCTTAACCATTCTTGTATACATGCAAATACAGCAATGTTAAAGTTTGAATGCTAATGCTAACTTGCTAATGCTAGCGATCTAATGCTAGTGCTAATATCTGGTCATTTTCATACTGTACATGTCGTCAATGATGGAAATAAGAGATCAGATGGCATGAAAGCATAACCCTTCAAGGGCATATTAGATTAGATGGCATTAAAACTTAACCCTTCTTGTATACATGCAAGTACTGCAATGTTTAAGTTTGAATGCTAATGCTAACTTGCTAATGCTAGCGATCTAATTCTAGTGCTAATATCTGGTCATTTTCATACTGTACGTGTCCTCAATGATCGAAATAAGAGATCAGATGACATTAAAGCATAACCCTTAATGGGCATATTAGATGACATGGCATTATAGCTTAACCCTACTTGTATTCATGCAAATACAGCAATGTTAAAGTTTGAATGCTAAAGCTAACTTGCTATTGCTAGCGATCTAATGCTAGTCCTAATATCTGGTCATTTTCATACTGTACGTGTCCTCGATGATGGAAATAAGATATCAGATGGCGTGAAAGCTTAAGCCTTCTTGTATACATGCAAGTACTGCAAAGTTTCAGTTTGAATGCAAATGCTAACTTGCTAATGCTAGCGATTTAATGCTAGTGCTAATATCTAGTCATTTTCATACTGTACGTGTCCTCGATGATGGAAATAAGAGATCAGATGGCGTGTAAGCTTAAGCCTTCTTGTATACATGCAAGTACTGCAATGTTTAAGTTTGAATGCTAATGCTAACTTGCTAATGCCAGTGATCTAATGCTAGTGCTAATATCTGGTCATTTTCATGCTAAACATGTTCTCTATGATGGAAATAAGAGATCAGATGGCATTAAAGCATAACCTTTCATGGGCATATTGGATCAGATGACATTAAAGCTAAACCCTTCTTGTATACATGCAAATACAGCAATGTTAAAGTTTGAATGCTAATGCTAATTTGCTGATGCTAGCGATCTAATGCTAGTGCTTATATCTGGTCATTTTCATGCTGAACATGTCCTCTGTGATGGAAATAAGAGATCAGATGGCATTAAAGCATTACCCTTCGTGGGCATATTTGATCAGATGGCATTAAAGCTTAACCCTTCTTGTATACATGCAAATACAGCAATGTTAACGTTTAAATGCTAATGCTAACTTGCTAATGCTAGCTATCTAATGCTATTGCTAATATCTGGTCATTTTCATACTGTACGTGTCCTCGATGATGGAAATAAGAGATCAGATGGCTTTAAAGCATAACCTTTCGTGGGCATATTATATTAAATGGCATTAAAGCTTTACCCTTCTTGTATATTTGCAAATACTGCAATGTTAAAGTTTGAATGCTAATGCTAACTTGCTAATGCTAGCGATCTAACGCTAGTACTAATATTTGGTCATTTTCATACTGTACGTGTCATCTATGATGGAAATAAGAGATCAGATGGCATTAAAGCATAACCTTTCGTGGGCATATTATATTAAATGGCATTAAAGCTTAACCCTTCTTGTATATATGCAAATACTGCAATGTTAAAGTTTGAATGCTTATGCTAACTTGGTAATGCTAGCGATCTAATGCTAGTGCTAATATCTGGTAATTTTCATACTGTACGTGTCCTCTAGGATGGAAATAAGAGATCAGATGGCATTAAAGCAAAACCCTTCATGGGCATATTAGATTAGATGGCATTAAAGCTTACCCCTTCTTGTATACATGCAAGTACTGCAATGTTAAAGTTTGAATGCTAATGCTAACTTGCTAATGCTAGCGATCTAATGCTAGTGCTAATATCTGGTCATTTTCATACTGTACGTGTCCTCGATGATGGAAATAAGAGATCAGATGGCATTAAAGCATAACCTTTCGTGGGCATATTATATTAAATGGCATTGAAGCTTAACCCTTCTTGTATATATGCAAATACTGCAATGTTTAAGTTTGAATGCTAATGCTAACTTGCTAATGCTAGCGATCTAACGCTAGTACTAATATTTGGTCATTTTCATACTGTACGTGTCATCTATGATGGAAATAAGAGATCAGATGGCATTAAAAGCATAACCTTTCGTGGGCATATTATATTAAATGGCATTAAAAGCTTAACCCTTCTTGTATATATGCAAATACTGCAATGTTAAAGTTTGAATGCTTATACTAACTTGGTAATGCTAGCGATCTAATGCTAGTGCTAATATCTGGTAATTTTCATACTGTACGTGTCCTCTAGGATGGAAATAAGAGATCAGATGGCATTAAAGCAAAACCCTTCATGGGCATATTAGATTAGATGGCATTAAAGCTAACCCCTTCTTGTATACATGCAAGTACTGCAATGTTAAAGTTTGAATGCTAATGCTAACTTGCTAATGCTAGCGATCTAATGCTAGTGCTAATATCTGGTCATTTTCATACTGTTCTTGTCCTCAATGATGGAAATAAGAGATGAGATGGCATTAAAGCTTAATGGGGGAATGGGCGATAAGAGATGAGATAGCATTAAAACTTAACCCTTCTTGTATACAGATGCAAAAACTTAAATGTTTATAGTTTGAAAGCTAAATGTTTAAGTTTGAAAGCTAAAAGCTAACTTGCGATGCTAATGCTAGTGCTAATATCTGGTCATTTTCATACTGTACGTGTCCTCGATGATGGAAATAAGAGATCAAATGCCGTTAAAGCTATAGCCTTCATGTATACATGCAAGTACTCCAATGTTTAAGTTTGAATGCTAATGCTAACTTGCTGATGCTAGCGAACTAATGCTAGTGCTAATATCTGGTCATTTTCATACTGTACGTGTCCTCTATGATGGAAATAAGAGATCAGATGGCATTAAAGCATGACTTTTCATCGGCATATTAGATTAGATGGCATTAAAGCATAACCTTTCGTGGGCATATTATATTAAATGGCATTAAAGCTTAACCCTTCATGTATATTTGCAAATACTGCAATGTTAAAGTTTGAATGCTAATGCTAACTTGCTAATGCTAGCGATCTAACGCTAGTACTAATATTTGGTCATTTTCATACTGTACGTGTCATCTATGATGGAAATAAGAGATGAGATGGCATTAAACCATAACCCTTCATGGGCATATTGGATCAGATGGCATTAAAGCTTAATCCTTCTTGTATACATGCAAATACAGCAATGTCAAAGTTTGAATGCTAATGCTAACTTGCTGATGCTAGCGAACTAATGCTAGTGCTAATATCTGGTCATTTTCATACTGTACGTGTCCTCTAGGATGGAAATAAGAGATCAGATGGCATTAAAGCAAAACCCTTCATAGGCATATTAGATTAGATGGCATTAAAGCTTACCCCTTCTTGTATACATGCAAGTACTGCAATGTTAAAGTTTGAATGCTAATGCTAACTTGCTAATGCTAGCGATCTAATGCTAGTGCTAATATCTGGTCATTTTCATACTGTACGTGTCCTCGATGATGGAAATAAGAGATCAGATGGCATTAAAGCATAACCTTTCATGGGCATATTATATTAAATGGCATTAAAGCTTAACCCTTCTTGTATATATGCAAATACTGCAATGTTTAAGTTTGAATGCTAATGCTAACTTGCTAATGCTAGCGATCTAACGCTAGTACTAATATTTGGTCATTTTCATACTGTACGTGTCATCTATGATGGAAATAAGAGATCAGATGGCATTAAAGCATAACCTTTCGTGGGCATATTATATTAAATGGCATTAAATCTTAACCCTTCTTGTATATATGCAAATACTGCAATGTTAAAGTTTGAATGCTTATGCTAACTTGGTAATGCTAGCGATCTAATGCTAGTGCTAATATCTGGTAATTTTCATACTGTACGTGTCCTCTAGGATGGAAATAAGAGATCAGATGGCATTAAAGCAAAACCCTTCATGGGCATATTAGATTAGATGGCATTAAAGCTAACCCCTTCTTGTATACATGCAAGTACTGCAATGTTAAAG
Source organism: Gymnothorax javanicus (assembly GCA_029692085.1). Taxonomy (NCBI): domain Eukaryota; kingdom Metazoa; phylum Chordata; class Actinopteri; order Anguilliformes; family Muraenidae; genus Gymnothorax; species Gymnothorax javanicus. The sequence continues at coordinate 104,679,581 of CM056202.1, forward strand.
TTTGAATGCTAATGCTAACTTGCTAATGCTAGCGATCTAATGCTAGTGCTAATATCTGGTCATTTTCATACTGTTCTTGTCCTCAATGATGGAAATAAGAGATGAGATGGCATTAAAGCATAACCCTTCATGGGCGTATTAGATTAGATAGCATTAAAACTTAACCCTTCTTGTATACATGCAAATACTGAAATGTTTAAGTTTGAAAGCTAAAGCTAACTTGCTAATGCTAGCGATCTAATGCTAGTGCTAATATCTGGTCATTTTCATACTGTACGTGTCCTCGATGATGGAAATAAGAGATCAAATGCCGTTAAAGCTATAGCCTTCATGTATACATGCAAGTACTCCAATGTTTAAGTTTGAATGCTAATGCTAACTTGCTGATGCTAGCGAACTAACTTCTAGTGCTAATATCTGGTCATTTTCATACTGTACGTGTCCTCTATGATGGAAATAAGAGATCAGATGGCATTAAAGCATGACTTTTCATCGGCATATTAGATTAGATGGCATTAAAGCATAACCTTTCGTGGGCATATTATATTAAATGGCATTAAAGCTTAACCCTTCTTGTATATTTGCAAATACTGCAATGTTAAAGTTTGAATGCTAATGCTAACTTGCTAATGCTAGCGATCTAACGCTAGTACTAATATTTGGTCATTTTCATACTGTACTTGTCATCTATGATGGAAATAAGAGATGAGATGGCATTAAAGCATAACCCTTCATGGGCATATTGGATCAGATGGCATTAAAGCTTAATCCTTCTTGTATACATGCAAATACAGCAATGTCAAAGTTTGAATGCTAATGCTAACTTGCTGATGCGAGCGAACTAATGCTAGTGCTAATATCTGGTCATTTTCATGCTGAACATGTCCTCTGTGATGGAAATAAGAGATCAGATCGCATTAAAGCATTACCCTTCATGGGCATATTGGATCAGATGGCATTAAAGCTTAACCCTTCTTGTATACATGCAAATACAGCAATGTTAAAGTTTGAATGCTAATGCTAACTTGCTAATGCTAGCGATCTAATGCTAGTGCTAATATCTGGTCATTTTCATGCTGAACATGTCCTCTATGATAGAAATAAGAGATCAGATGGCATTAAAGCATAACCTTTCATGGGCATATTATATTAGATGGCATTAAAGCTTAACCCTTCTTGTATACATGCAAATCCAGCAATGTTAAAGTTTCAATTCTTATGCTAACTTGCTAATGCTAGCGATCTAATGCTAGTGCTAATATCTGGTCATTTTCATGCTGAACATGTCCTCTATGATGGAAATAATAGATCAGATGGCATTCAAGCGCAATGTTTAACTTTCATGGGCATTTTGTATCAGATGCCATTAAAAACCCCTGCCATTATTCATGCAAATACAGCAATGTTAATGTTTGAATGCTAAAGCTAACTTGCTAATGCTAGCGATCTAATGCTAGTGCTAATATCTGGTCATTTTCATACTGTACGTGTCCTCGATGATGGAAATAAGAGGTCAGATGGCGTGAAAGCTTAAGCGTTCTTGTATACATGCAAGTACTGCAATGTTTAAGTTTGAATGCTAATGCTAACTTGCTAATGCTAGCGATCTAATGTAAGTGCTAATATCTGGTCATTTTCATGCTGTACATGTCCTCTATGATGGAAATAAGAGATAAGATGGCACTAAAGCATATCCTTTCATGGGCATATTGGATCAGATGGCATTAAAGCTTAATCCTTCTTGTATACATGCAAATACAGCAATGTTAAAGTTTGAATGCTAATGCTAACTTGCTAATGCTAGCGATCTAATGCTAGTGCTAATATCTGCTCATTTTAATGCTGAACATGTCCTCTATGATGGAAATAAGAGATCAGATCGCATTAAAGCATTACCCTTCTTGGGCATATTGGATCAGATGGCATTAAAGCTTAACCCTTCTTGTATACATGCAAATACAGCAATGTTAAAGTTTGAATGCTAATGCTAACTTGCTAATGCTAGCGATCTAATACTAGTGCTAATATCTGGTCATTTTCATGCTGAACATGTCCTCTATAATGGAAATTAGAGATCAGATGGCATTAAAGCATAACCTTTCATGGGCATATTATATAAGATGGCATTAAAGCTTAACCCTTCTTGTATACATGTCAAATACAGCAATGTTAAAGTTTCAATGCTTATGCTAACTTGCTAATGCTAGCGATCTAATGCTACTGCTAATATCTGGTAATTTTCATACTATAAGTGTCCTCTATAATGGAAATCAGAAATCAGATGGCATTAAGGCATAACCCTTCATGGGCATATTAGATTAGATGGCATTAAAGCTTAACGCTACTTGTATAATTGCATATACAGCAATGTTAAAGTTTGAATGCTAATTCTAACTTGCTAATGCTAGCGATCTAATGCTAGTGCTAATATCTGGTCATTTTCATACTGTACGTGTCCTCTATGATGGAAATAAGAGATCAGATGGCATTAAAGCTTAAGCCTTCTTGTATACATGCAAGTACTGCAATTTTTAAGTTTGAATGCTAATGCTAACTTGCTCATGCTAGCGATCTAATGCTAGTGCTTATATCTGGTCATTTTCATGCTGAACATGCCCTCTGTGATGGAAATAAGAGATCAGATCGCATTAAAGCATTACCCTTCATGGGCATATTTGATCAGATGGCATTAAAGCTTAACCATTCTTGTATACATGCAAATACAGCAATGTTAAAGTTTGAATGCTAATGCTAATTTGCTAATGCTAGCGATCTAATGCTAGTACTTATATCTGGTCATTTTCATGCTGAACATGCCCTCTGTGATGGAAATTAGAGATCAGATCGCATTAAAGCATTACCCTTCATGGGCATATTTGATCAGATGGCATTAAAGCTTAACCATTCTTGTATACATGCAAATACAGCAATGTTAAAGTTTGAATGCTAATGCTAACTTGCTAATGCTAGCGATCTAATGCTAGTGCTAATATCTGGTCATTTTCATACTGTACATGTCGTCAATGATGGAAATAAGAGATCAGATGGCATTAAAGCATAACCCTTCAAGGGCATATTAGATTAGATGGCATTTAAGCTTAACCCTTCTTGTATACATGCAAGTACTGCAATGTTTAAGTTTGAATGCTAATGCTAACTTGCTAATGCTAGCGATCTAATTCTAGTGCTAATATCTGGTCATTTTCATACTGTACGTGTCCTCAATGATGGAAATAAGAGATCAGATGGCATTAAAGCATAACCTTTCGTGGGCATATTATATTAAATGGCATTAAAGCTTAACCCTTCTTGTATACATGCAAATACAGCAATGTTAACGTTTGAATGCTAATGCTAACTTGCTAATGCTAGCTATCTAATGCTATTGCTAATATCAGGTCATTTTCATACTGTACGTGTCCTCGATGATGGAAATAAGAGATCAGATGGCATTAAAGCATAACCTTTCGTGGGCATATTATATTAAATGGAATTAAAGCTTAACCCTTCTTGTATATATGCAAATACTGCAATGTTTAAGTTTGAATGCTAATGCTAACTTGCTAATGCTAGCGATCTAACGCTAGTGCTAATATTTGGTCATTTTCATACTGTACGTGTCATCTATGATGGAAATAAGAGATCAGATGGCATTAAAGCATAACCTTTCGTGGGCATATTATATTAAATGGCATTAAAGCTTAACCCTTCTTGTATATATGCAAATACTGCAATGTTAAAGTTTGAATGCTTATGCTAACTTGGTAATGCTAGCGATCTAATGCTAGTGCTAATATCTGGTAATTTTCATACTGTACGTGTCCTCTATGATGGAAATAAGAGATCAGATGGCATTAAAGCAAAACCCTTCATGGGCATATTAGATTAGATGGCATTAAAGCTTACCCCTTCTTGTATACATGTAAGTACTGCAATGTTAAAGTTTGAATGCTAATGCTAACTTGCTAATGCTAGCGATCTAATGCTAGTGCTAATATCTGGTCATTTTCATACTGTTCTTGTCCTCAATGATGGAAATAAGAGATGAGATGGCATTAAAGCATAACCCTTCATGGGCATATTAGATTAGATAGCATTAAACCTTAACCCTTCTTGTATACATGCAAATACTGAAATGTTTAAGTTTGAAAGCTAAAGCTAACTTGCTAATGCTAGCGATCTAATGCTAGTGCTAATTTCTGGTCATTTTCATACTGTACGTGTCCTCGATGATGGAAATAAGAGATCAGATGGCGTGAAAGATTAAGCCTTCTTGTATACATGCAAGTACTGCAATGTTTAAGTTTGAATGCTAATGCTAACTTGCTAATGCTAGCGATTTAATGCTAGTGCTAATATATAGTCATTTTCATACTGTACGTGTCCTCTATGATGGAAATAAGAGATCAAATGCCGTTAAAGCTATAGCCTTCATGTATACATGCAAGTACTGCAATGTTAAAGTTTGAATGCTAATGCTAACTTGCTAATGCTAGCGATCTAATGCTACTGCTAATATCTGGTCATTTTCATGCTGAACATGTCCTCTATGATGGAAATAAGAGATCAGATCGCATTAAAGCATTACCTTTCATGGGCATATTGGATCAGATGGCATTAAAGCTTAACCCTTCTTGTATACATGCAAATACAGCAATGTTAAAGTTTGAATGCTAATGCTAACTTGCTAATGCTAGCGATCTAATGCTAGTGCTAATATCTGGTCATTTTTCATGCTGAACATGTCCTCTATATGGAAATAAGAGATCAGATGGCATTAAAGCATAACCTTTGATGGGCATATTATATTAGATGGCATTAAAAGCTTAACCCTTCTTGTATACATGCAAATACAGCAATGTTAAAGTTTCAATTCTTATGCTAACTTGCTAATGCTAGCGATCTAATGCTAGTGCTAATATCTGGTCATTTTCATACTGTACGTGTCCTCTATGATGGAAATAAGAGATCAGATGGCATTAAAGCTTAACCTTTACATGCAAGGCAATGTTTAAGTTTGAATGCTAATGCTAACTTGCTAATGCTAGCTATCTAATGCTAGTGCTAATATTCTGGTCATTTTCATGCTGAACATGTCCTCTATGGAAATAATAGATCAGATGGCATTCAAGCAACCTGTGGCATTTTTATCAGATGGCATTAAAGCTTAACCCTATTGTATTCATGCAACAATGTTAATGTTTGAATGCTAGCGAACTCTAATGCTAGTGATCTAATGCTAGTGCTAATATCTGGTCATTTTCATACTGTACGGTCCTCGATGATGGAAATAAGAGGTCAGATGGCATGAAAGCTTAAGCGTTCTTGTATACATGCAAGTACTGCAATGTTTAAGTTTGAATGCTAATGCTAACTTGCTAATGCTAGCGATCTAATGTTAGTGCTAATATCTGGTCATTTTCATGCTGAACATGTCCTCTATGATGGAAATAAGAGATAAGATGGCATTAAAGCATATCCTTTCATGGGCATATTGGATCAGATGGCATTAAAGCTTAATCCTTCTTGTATACATGCAAATACAGCAATGTTAAAGTTTGAATGCTAATGCTAACTTGCTAATGCTAGCGATCTAATGCTAGTGCTAATATCTGCTCAATTTCATGCTGAACATGTCCTCTATGATGAAATAAGAGATCAGATCTAAAGCATTAATGCTTCTTGACATATTGATCAGATGGCATTAAAGCTTAACCCTTCTTGTATACATGCAAATACAGCAATGTTAAAGTTTCAATGCTTAGGCTAACTTTTGCTAGCGATCTAAAGCTACTGCAGATGGTCATTTTCATACTATAAGTGTCCTCTTAATGGAAATCAGAAATCAGATGGCAAAGGCATAACCCCTTCATGTTATTAGATTGCATTAAAAGCTTAACTAACTTGTATAATTGCATATACAGCAATCTAATGTTTGAATGCTAATATCTACTTAATGCTTCTAATGCTAGTGCTATCATTTTCATACTGTACGTGTCCTCTATGATGAAATAAGAGATCAGATGGCATTAATGCTAAGCCTTCTTGTATACATGCAAGTACTGCAATTTTAAGTTTGAATGCTATGGACTTGCTCAGATAGCATCTAATGCTAGTGCTTATATCCATTTTTCATGCTGAACATGCCCTCTGTGATGGAAATAAGATAGATCATTAAAATTACCCTTCATGGGCATATTTGATCAGATGGCATTAAATGCCATTCTTTTTATACATGCAAATGCTATGTTAAAGTAATTTGAATGCTAGTGCTAATATCTGGCGATCTAATTTATGCTGAACATGTCCTTTTCATGATGGAAATAAATAAAGAGATCAGATGGCATTAAAAGCATTACCCTTCATGGGCATATTTGATCAGATGGCATTAAAGCTTAACCATTCTTGTATACATGCAAATACAGCAATGTTAAAGTTTGAATGCTAATGCTAACTTGCTAATGCTAGCGATCTAATGCTAGTGCTAATATCTGGTCATTTTCATACTGTACATGTCCTCTATGATGGAAATAAGAGATCAGATGGCATTAAAGCATAACCCTTCATGGGCATATTAGATTAGATGGCATTAAAGCTTAACCCTTCTTGTATACATGCAAGTACTGCAATGTTTAAGTTTTGAATGCTAATGCTAACTTGTTAATGCTAGCGATCTAATTCTAGTGCTAATATCTGGTCATTTTCATACTGAACGTGTCCCTCAATGATGGAAATAAGAGATCAGATGACATTAAAGCATAACCCTGAATGGGCATATTAGATGACATTAAAAAGCTTAACCCTTCTTGTATTCATGCAAATACAGCAATGTTAAAGTTTGAATGCTAAAGCTAACTTGCTAATGCTAGCGATCTAATGCTAGTGCTATATCTGGTCATTTTCATACTGTAACATGTCCTCGATGATGGAAATAAGAAATCAGATGGCATTAAAGCTTTAGCCTTCTTGTATACATGCAAGTACTGCAATGTTTCAGTTTGAATGCTAATGCTAACTTGCTAATGCTAGCGATTTAATGCTAGTGCTAATATCTAGTCATTTTCATACTGTACATGTGTCCTCGATGATGGAAATAAGAGATCAGATGGCATTAAAGCAAAGCCTTCTTTGTATACATGCAAGAAATGCAATGTTGAAGCTTGAATGCTAATGCTAACTTGCTAATGCTAGCGATCTAATGCTAGTGCTAATATCTGGTCATTTTCATGCTAAACATGTTCTCTATGATGGAAATAAGAGATCAGATGGCATTAAAAAGCATAACCCTTCATGGGCATATTTGATCAGATGACATTAAAAGCTAAACCCTTCTTGTATACATGCAAATACAGCAATGTCAAAGTTTGAATGCTAATGCTAATTTGCTAATGCTAGCGATCTAATGCTAGTGCTTATATCTGGTCATTTTCATGCTGAACATGTCCTCTGTGATGGAAATAAGAGATCAGATCGCATTAAAGCATTACCCATCGTGGGCATATTTGATCAGATGGCATTAAAGCTTAACCCTTCTTGTATACATGCAAATACAGCAATGTTAACGTTTGAATGCTAATGCTATCTTGCTAATGCTAGCTATCCAATGCTATTGCTAATATCTGGTCATTTTCATACTGTACGTGTCCTCGATGATGGAAATAAGAGATCAGATGGCATTAAAGCATAACCTTTCGTGGGCATATTATATTAAATGGAATTAAAGCTTAACCCTTCTTGTATATATGCAAATACTGCAATGTTTAAGTTTGAATGCTGATGCTTACTTGCTAATGCTAGCGATCTAACGCTAGTGCTAATATTTGGTCATTTTCATACTGTACGTGTCATCTATGATGGAAATAAGAGATCAGATGGCATTAAAGCATAACCTTTCGTGGGCATATTATATTAAATGGCATTAAAGCTTAACCCTTCTTGTATATATGCAAATACTGCAATGTTAAAGTTTGAATGCTAATGCTAACTTGCTAATGCTAGCGATCTAATGCTACTGCTAATATCTGGTCATTTTCATGCTGAACATGTCCTCTATGATGGAAATAAGAGATAAGATGGCATTAAAGCATAACCTTTCATGGGCATATTGGATCAGATGGCATTAAAGCTTAATCCTTCTTGTATACATATAAATACAGCAATGTTAAAGTTTGAATGCTAATGCTAACTTGCTAATGCTAGCGATCTAATGCTAGTGCTAATATCTGGTCATTTTCATGCTGAACATGTCCTCTATGATGGAAATAAGAGATCAGATGGCATTAAAGCATAACCTTTAATGGGCATATTGTATTAGATGGCATTAAAGCTTAACCCTTCTTGTATACATGCAAATCCAGCAATGTTAAAGTTGCAATTCTTATGCTAACTTGCTAATGCTAGCGATCTAATGCTAGTGCTAATATCTGGTCATTTTCATACTGTACGTGTCCTCTATGATGGAAATAAGAGATCAGATGGCATTAAAGCATAACCTTTCATGGGCATATTATATAAGATGGCATTAAAGCTAAACCCTTCTTGTATACATGCAAATACAGCAATGTTAAAGTTTGAATGCTAATGCTAACTTGCTAATGCTAGCGATCTAATACTAGTGCTAATATCTGGTCATTTTCATGCTGAACATGTCCTCTATGATGGAAATAAGAGATCAGATGGCATTAAAGCATAACCTTTCATGGGCATATTATATAAGATGGCATTTAAGCTTAACCCTTCTTGTATACATGCAAATACAGCAATGTTAAAGACTCAATGCTTATGCTAACTTGCTAATGCTAGCGATCTAATGCTAGTGCTAATATCTGGTCATTTTCATACTGTACGTGTCCTCGATGATGGAAATAAGAGATCAGATGGCGAGAAAGCTTAAGCCTTCTTGTATACATGCAAGTACTGCAATGTTTAAGTTTGAATGCTAATGCTAACTTGCTCATGCTAGCGATCTAATGCTAGTGCTAATATCTGGTCATTTTCATACTGTAAGTGTCCTCTATAATGGAAATCAGAAATCAGATGGCATTAAGGCATAACCCTTCATGAGAATATTAGATTAGATGGCATTAAAGCTTAACGCTACTTGTATAATTGCATATACAGCAATGTTAAAGGTTGAATGCTACTTCTAACTTGCTAATGCTAGCGATCTAATGCTAGTGCTAATATCTGGTCATTTTCATACTGTACGTGTCCTCTATGATGGAAATAAGAGATCAGATGGCATTAAAGCTTAAGTCTTCTTGTATACATGCAAGTACTGCAATGTTTCAGTTTGAATGCTAATGCTAACTTACAGCTCATGTTAGCGATCTAATGCTAGTGCTAATATTGGTCATTTTATACTGTTCTTGTCCTCAATGATGGAAATAAGAGATGAGATGGCATTAAAGCTATTCCTTCATCGGCATATTAGATTAGATAGCATTAAACCTTAACCCTTCTTGTATACATGCAAATACTGCAATGTTTAAGTTTGAATGCTAAAGCTAACTAATGCTAGCGATCTAATGCTAGTGCTAATATCTTCATTTTTCATACTGTACGTGTCCTCGATGATGGAAATAAAGATCAGATGGCGTGAAAGATTAAGCCTTCTTGTATACATGCAAGTACCAATGTTTAAGTTTGAATGCTAATGATAACTTGCTAATGCTAGCGATTTAATGCTAGTGCTAATATCTAGTCATTTTCATACTGTCGTGTGTCCTCTATGATGGAAATAAGAGATCAATGTCAAAGTTTATAGCCTTCTTGTATACATGCAAGTACTGCAATGTTAAAGTTTGAATGCTAATGCTAACTTGTTAATGCTAGCGATCTAATGCTACTGCTAATATCTGGTCATTTTCATGCTGAACATGTCCTCTATGATGGAAATAAGAGATAAGATGGCATTAAAGCATAACCTTTCATGGGCATATTGGATCAGATGGCATTAAAGCTTAATCCTTCTTGTATACATACAAATACAGCAATGTTAAAGTTTGAATGCTAATGCTAACTTGCTAATGCTAGCGATCTAATGCTAGTGCTAATATCTGGTCATTTTCATGCTGAACATGTCCTCTATGATGGAAATAAGAGATCAGATGGCATTAAAGCATAACCTTCATGGGCATATTATATTAGATGGCATTAAAGCTTAACCCTTCTTGTATACATGCAAATCCAGCAATGTTAAAGTTGCAATTTTATGCTAACTTGCAATGCTAGCATCTAATGCTAAAGCTAATATCTGGTCATTTCATACTGCATATCTCTATGATGGAAATAAGAGATCAGATGCATTAAAGCTTAAGCCTTCTTGTATACATGCAAATACTGCAATGTTTAAGTTTGAATGCTAATGCTAACTTGCTAATGCTAGCGATCTAATGCTAGTGCTAATATCTGGTCATTTTCATGCTGAACATGTCCTCTATGATGGAAATAAGAAATCAGATGGCATTAAAGCATAACCTTTAATGGGCATATTGTATTAGATGGCATTAAAGCTTAACCCTTCTTGTATACATGCAAATCCAGCAATGTTAAAGTTGCAATTCTTATGCTAACTTGCTAATGCTAGCGATCTAATGCTAGTGCTAATATCTGGTCATTTTCATACTGTACGTGGCCTCTATGATGTAAATAAGAGATCAGATGCTTTTAAAGCATAACCCTTCATGGGCATATTAGATTAGATGGCATTAAAGCTTAACCCTTCTTGTATACATGAAAGTACTGCAATGTTTATGTTTGAATGCTTATGCTAACTTGTTAATGCTAACGATCTAATGCCAGTGCTAATATCTGGTCATTTTCATACTGTACGTGTCTTCTATGATGGAAATAAGAGATCAGATGGCATTAAAGCAAAACCCTTCATGGGCATATTAGATTAGATGGCATTAAAGCTTGCCCCTTCTTGTATACATGCAAGTACAGCAATGTTTAAGTTTGAATGCTAATGCTAATTTGCTAATGCTAGCTATCTAATGCTATTGCTAATATCTGGTCTTTTTCATACTGTACGTGTCCTCGATGATGGAAATAAGAGATCAGATGGCGTGAAAGCTTAAGCCTTCTTGTATACATGCAAGTACTGCAATGTTTAAGTTTGAATGCTAATGCAAACTTGCTAATGCTAGCGGTCTAATGCTAGTGCTAATATCTGGTCATTTTCATCCTGTAAGTGTCCTCTATGATGGACATAAGAGATCAAATGCCGTTAAAGCTAAAGCCTTCTTGTATACATGCAAGTACTGCAATGTTTAAGTTTGAATGCTAATGCTAACTTGCTAATGCTAGCGATCTAATGCTAGTGCTAATATCTGGTCATTTTCATGCTGAACATTTCCTCTATGATGGAAATAAGAGATCAGATGGCATTAAAGCATAACCTTTCATGGGCATATTGGATCAGATGGCTTTAAAGCTTAACCTTTCTTGAATACATGCAAATACAGCAATGATAAAGTTTGAATGCTAATGCTAACTTGCTAATGCTAGCGATCTAATGCTAGTGCTAATATCTGGTCATTTTCATGCTGAACATGTCCTCTATGATGGAAATAAGAGATCAGATGGCATTAAAGCATAACCCTTCAAGGGCATATTAGATTAGATGGCATTAAAGCTTAACCCTTCTTGTATACATGCAAGTACTGCAATGTTTAAGTTTGAATGCTAATGCTAACTTGCTAATGCTAGCGATCTTATTCTAGTGCTAATATCTGGTCATTTTCATACTGTACGTGTGCTCAATGATGGAAATAAGAGATCAGATGACATTAAAGCAAAACCCTGAATGGGCATATTAGATTAGATGGCATTAAAGCTTAACCCTACTTGTATTCATGCAAATACAGCAATGTTAAAGTTTGAATGCTTAAGCTAACTTGCTAATGCTAGCGATCTAATGCGAGTGCTAATATATGGTCATTTTCATACTGTACTTGTCCTCGATGATGGAAATAAGAGATCAGATGGTGTGAAAGCTTAAGCCTTCTTATATACATGCAAGTACTGCAATGTTTAAGTTTGAATGCTAATGCTAACTTGCTAATGTTAGCGATTTAATGCTAGTGCTAATATCTGGTCATTTTCATGCTGAACATGTCCTCTGTGATGGAAATAAGAGATCAGATCGCATTAAAGCATTACCCTTCATGGGCATATTTGATCAGATGGCATTAAAGCTTAACCCTTCTTGTCTTCATGCAAATACAGCAATGTTCAAGTTTGAATGCTAATGCTTACTTGCTAATTCTAGCGATCTAATGCTAGTGCTAATATCTGGTCATTTTCATACTGTACATGTCCTCAATGATGGAAATACGAGATCAGATGGCATTAAAGCTTAACCCTTCCTGTTTACATGAAAGTACTGCAATGTTTAAGTTTGAATGCTAATGCTAACTTGCTAATGATAGCGATCTAATTCTTGTGCTAATATTTGGTCATTTTCATACTGTACGTGTCCTCAATAATGGAAATAAGAGTTCAGATGACATTAAAGCATAACACTTAATGTGCATATTAGATTAGATGGCATTAAAGCTTAACCCTACTTGTATTCATGCAAATACAGTAATGTTAAAGTTTGAATGCTAAAGCTAACTTGCTAATGCTAGCGATCTAATGCTAGTGCTAATATCTGGTCATTTTCATACTGTACGTGTCCTCGATGATGAAAATAAGAGATCAGATGGCGTGAAAGCTTAAGCCATCTTGTATACATGCAAGTACTGCAATGTTTAAGTTTGAATGCTAATGCTAACTTGCTAATTTTAGCGATATAATGTTAGTGCTAATATCTGGTCATTTTCATGCTGAACATGTCCTCTATGATGGAAATAAGAGATAAGATGGCATTAAAGCATAACCTTTCATGGGCATATTGGATCAGATGGCATTAATGCTTAATCCTTCTTTTATACATGCAAATACAGCAATGTTAAAGTTTGAATGCTAATTCTAACTTGCTAATGCTAGCGATCTAATGCTAGTGCTAATATCTGGTCATTTTCATGCTGAACATGTCCTCGATGATGGAAATTAGAGATCAGATGCCATTAAAGCAAAACCCTTCATGGGCATATTAGATTAGATAGCATTAAAGCTTAACCCTTCTTGTATACATGCAAATCCAGCAATGTTAAAGTTAGAATGCTAATGCTAACTTGCTAATGCTAGCGATCTAATGCTATTGCTAATATCTGGTCATTTTCATACTGTACGTGTCCTCGATGATGGAAATTAGAGATCAGATGTCATTAAAGCATAACCTTTCGTGCGCATATTATATTAAATGGCATTAAAGCTTAAGCCTTCTTGTATACATGCAAGTACTGCAATGTTTAAGTTTAAATGCTAATGCTAACTTGCTAATGCTAGCGATCTCACGCTAGTGCTAATATCTGGTCATTTTTATACTGTACGTGTCATTTATGATGGAAATAAGGAAATTAAAGCATAACCTTCGTAAATATTATATTAAATGGCATTAAAGCTTAACCCTTCTTGTATATATGAAAATACTGCAATGTTAAAGTTTGAATGCTAATGCTAACTTGGTAATGCTAGCGATCTAATGCTAGTGCTAATATCTGGTAATTTTCATACTGTACGTGTCCTCGATGATGAAAATAAGAGATCAGATGGGGTGAAAGCTTAAGCCATCTTGTATACATGCAAGTACTGCAATGTTTAAGTTTGAATGCTAATGCTAACTTGCTAATTTTAGCGATCTAATGCTTGTGCTAATATCTGGTCATTTTCATGCTGAACATGTCCTCTATGATGGAAATAAGAGATAAGATGGCATTAAAGCATAACCTTTCATGGGCATATTGGATCAGATGGCATTAATGCTTAACCCTTCTTGTATACATGCAAATACAGAAATGTTTAAGTTTGAATGCTAATGCTAACTTGCTAATGCTAGCGATCTAATGCTAGTGCTAATATCTGGTCATTTTTCTAAACATGTCCTCTATGAAGGAAATAAGATCAGATGGCATTAAAGCATAACCTTCAAAGGGCATATTATATTAATGGCATTAAAGCTTAACCCTTCTTGTATACATGCAAATACTGCAATGTTTAAAGTTTGAATGCTTATGCTAACTTGCTAATGCTAGCGATTTAATGCTAGTGCTAATATCTGATCATTTTCATGCTGTACATGTCCTCTATAATGGAAATCAGAAATCAGATGGCATTAAAACATAACCCTTCATGGGCATATTAGATTAGATGGCATTAAAGCTTAACCCTTTCTTTTATTCTTGCATATACAGCAAAGTTAAAGTTTGAATGCTAATTCTATCTTGCTAATGCTAGCGATCTAATGCTAGTGCTAATATCTGGTCATTTTCATACTGTACGTGTCCTCTGTGATGGAAATAAGAGATCAGATGACATTAAAGCATAACCCTTAATGTGCATATTAGATTAAATGGCATTAAAGCTTAACCCTACTTGTATTCATGCAAATACAGCAATGTTTAAGTTTGAATGCTAAATCTAACTTGCTAATGCTAGCGATCTAATGCTATTGCTAATATCTTGTCATTTTCATACTGTACGTGTCCACTATTATGGAAATAAGAGATCAGATGGCATTCAAGCATGACTTTTAATCGGCATATTAGATTAGATGACATTAAAGCTTAACCCTTCTTGTACACATGCAAATACAGCAATTTTAACGTTTGAATGCTAATGATAACTTGCTAATGCTAGCGATCTAATGCTATTGCTAATATCTGGTCATTTTAATACTGTACGTGTCCTCAATGATGGAAATAAGAGATCAGATGGCATTAAAGCATAACCTTTCGTGCGCATATTATATTAAATGGCATTAAAGCTTAACCCTTCTTTTATATATGCAAATACTGCAATGTTTAAGTTTAAATGCTAATGCTAACTTGCTAATGCTAGCGATCTCACGCTAGTGCTAATATCTGGTCATTTTCATACTGTACGTGTCATCTATGATGGAAATAAGAGATCAGATGGCATTAAAGCACCAACCCAATATGCATATTATATTAAAAGGCATTAAAGCTTTAAGCCGCCTTGTATATATGAAAATACAGCAATGTTAAAGTTTGAATGCTTATGCGAACTTGGTAATGCTAGCGATCTAATGCTAGTGCTAATATCTGGTAATTTTCATACTGTATGTGTCCTCTATGATGGAAATAAGAGAGCAGATTGCATTAAAGCATAACCCTTCATGTGTATTAGATTAGATAGCATTAAACCTAACCCTTCTTGAATACATGCAATGTTTAAAGTTTGAATGCTAATGCTAACTTGCTAATGCTAGCGATCTAACGCTAGTGCTAATATCTGGTCATTTTCATACTGTAATGTCCTATGTATGATGGAAATAAGAGATAGATTGCATTAAGCATAAACCCTTCATGTGCATATTAGATTAGATAGGATTAAACCTTAACCCTTCTTGTATACATGCAAACACAGCAATGTTAAAGTTTGAATGCTAATGCTAACCTGCTAATGCTAGCGATCTAACGCTAGTGCTAATATCTGCTCATTTTCATACTGAACATGTCCTCTATGATTGAAATAAGAGATCAGATGACATTTAAGCATAACCCTTCATGGGCATATTAGATTAGATGGCATTAAAGCTTAACCCTTCTTGTACTCATGCAAATACTGCAATGTTTAAGTTTGAATGCTAATGCTAACTTGCAATGCTAACGATCTAATGCTAGTGCTAATATCTGGTCATTTTCATACTGTCCGTGTCCTCTATGATGGAAATAAGAGATCAGATGACATTAAAAGCAAACCCTTTCATGTGCATATTAGATTAGATGGCATTAAAGCTTACCCCTTCTTGTATAAATGCAAATACAGCAATTTTAAAGTTTGAATTCTTATGCTATCTTGCTAATGCTAGCGATCTCATGCTAGTGCTAATATCTGGTCATTTTCATACTGTACGTGTCCTCAATGATGGAAATAAGAGATCAGATGACATTAAAGCATAACCCATAATCTGCATATTAGATTAGATGGAATTAAAAGCTTAACCCTACTTGTAATCATGCAAATACAGCAATGTTAAAGTTTGAATGCTAAATCTAACTTACAATGCTAAGCGATCTAATGCTAGTGCTAATATCTGGTCTTTTTTCATACTGTACGGTCCTCGATGATGGAAATAAGAGATCAGATGGCGGAAAGCTTAAGTTTCTTTGTATACATGCAAGTACTGCAATGTTTAAGTTTGAATGCTAATGCTAACTTGCTAATGCTAGTGATCTAATGCTAGTGCTAATATCTGGTCATTTTCATGCTAAACATGTTCTCTATGATGGAAATAAGAGATCAGATGGCATTAAAGCATAAACCTTTCATGGGCATATTGGATCAGATGACATTAAGGCTAAACCTTTCTTGTATACATGCAAATACAGCAATGTTAAAGTTTGAATGCTAATGCTAATTTGCTAATGCTAGCGATCTAATGCTAGTGCTTATATCTGGTCATTTTTCATGCTGAACATGTCCTCTGTGATGGAAATAAGAGATCAGATGGCATTAAAGCATTACCCTTCATGGGCATATTTGATCAGATGGCATTAAAGCTTAACCCTTCTTGTATACATGCAAATACAGCAATGTTAAAGTTTGAATGCTAATAATTGCTAATGCTAGCTATCTAATGCTATTGCTAATATCTGGTCATTTTCATACTGTAATGTGTCCCTCGGCGATGGAAATAAGAGATAAGATGGCATTAAAGCATAACCTTTCGTGGGCATATTATATTAAATGGCATTAAAGCTTAACCCTTCTTGTATATATGCAAATACTGCAATGTTTAAGTTTGAATGCTAATGCTAACTTGCTAATGCTAGCGATCTAACGCTAGTGCTAACATCTTGTCATTTTCATACTGTACGTGTCATCTGTAGATGGAAATAAGAGATCAGATGGCATTAAAGCATAACCTTTCGTGGGCATATTATATTAAATGGCATTAAAGCTTAACGCTTCTTGTATATATGCAAATACTGCAATGTTAAAGTTTGAATGCTTATGCTAACTTGGTAATGCTAGCGATCTAATGCTAGTGCTAATATCTGGTAATTTTCATACTGTACGTGTCCTCTATGATGGAAATAAGAGATCAGATGGCATTAAAGCAAACCCTTCCATGGGCATATTAGATTAGATGGCATTAAAAGCAACCCTTCTTGTATACATGCAAATACTGCAATGTTAAAGTTTGAATGCTAATGCCAACTTGCTAATTCTAGCGATCTAATGCTAGTGCTATTATTTGGTCATCTTCATACTGTTCTTGTCCTCAATGATGGAAATAAGAGATGAGATGGCATAAAAGCATTACCCTTCATGGGCATATTAGATTAGATAGCATTAAACCTGAACCCTTTTCTTTTATACATGCAAATACAGCAATGTTCTGAATGCTAATGCTGACTTGCTAATGCTAGCGATCTAACGCTAGTGCTCATATCTGGTCATTTTCATACTGTACGGTCATCTATGATGGAAATAAGAGATCAGATGGCATTAAAGCAAAACCCTTCATGGGCATATTGATTAGATGGCATAAAGCTAAGCCTCTTGTATACATGCAAGTACTGCAATGTTAAAGTTTGAATGCTAATGCTAACTTGCTAATGCTAGCGATCTAATGCTAGTGCTAATATCTGGTCATTTTCATACTGTTCTTGTCCTCAATGATGGAAATAAAAGATGAGATAACATTAAAGCATAACCCTTCATGTGCATATTAGATTAGATAGCATTAAACCTTAACCCTTCTTGTATACATGCAAATACAGCAATGTTAAAAGTTAGAATGCTAATGCTAACTTGCTAATGCTAGCGATCTAACGCTAGTGCTAATATCTGCTCATCTTCATACTGTACGTGTCCCTATGATTGATATAAGAGATCAGATGACATTAAGATAACCCTTAATGGGCATATTAGATTAGATGGCATTAAAGCTTATCCCTTCTTGTATATGCAAATACTGCAATGTTTAAGTTTGAATGCTAATGCTAACTTGCTAATGCTAACGATCTAATGCTAGTGCTAATATCTGGCCATCTTCATACTGTCCGTGTCCTCTATGATTGATATAAGAGATCAGATGACATGAAAGCATAACCCTTAATGGGCATATTAGATTAGATGGCATTAAAGCTTTATCCCTTCTTGTATACATGCAAGTACTGCAATGTTTAAGTTTGAATGCTAATGCTAACTTGCTAATGCTAACGATCTAAAGCTAGTGCTAATATCTGGTCTTTTTCATACTGTCGTGTCGTGTCCTCTCGATGATGGAAATAAGAGAAACCCTTCATGGCGTGAAATGGCTTAAAAGCTTACCCTTCTTGTATACATGCAAGTACAGCAATGTTTAAGTTTGAATGCTAATGCTAACTTGTTAATGCTAGCGATCTAATGCTAGTGCTAATATCTGGTCATTTTCATACTAAAACATGTTCTCTATGATGGAAATAAGAGATCAGATGGCATTAAAGCATAACCCTTCATGGGCATATTAGATTAGATGGCATTAAAGCTTAAACCCTTCTTGTATACATGCAAATACAGCAATTTTAAATTTTGAATGCTTATGCTATCTTGCTAATGCTAGCGTTCTAATGCTAGTGCTAATATCTGGTCTTTTTCATACTGTACGTGTCCTCGATGATGGAAATAAGAGATCAGATGGCGTGAAAGCTTAAGCCTTCTTGTATACATGCAAGTACTGCAATGTTTAAGTTTGAATGCAAATGCTAACTTGTTAATGCTAGCGATCTAATGCTAGTGCTAATATCTGGTCATTTCCATGCTAAACATGTTCTCTATGATGGAAATAAGAGATCAGATGGCATTAAAGCATAACCTTTCATGGGCATATTGGATCAGATGGCATTAAAGCTAAACACTTCTTGTATACATGCAAATACAGCAATGTTAAAGTTTGAATGCTAATGCTAATTTGCTAATGCTAGCGATCTAATGCTAGTGCTTATATCTGCTCATTTTCATGCTGAACATGTCCTCTGTGATGGTAATAAGAGATCAGATGGCATTAAAAGCATTACCCTTCATGGGCATATTGGATCAGATGGCATTAAAGCATAACCCTTCTTGTATTACATTAAAGCTTAACCCCACTTGTATTCATGCAAATGTTTAACGTTTGAATGCTAAATCTAACTTGCTAATGCTAGCGATCTAATGCTTAAATATCTGGTCATTTTCATATTGTTCATGTCCTCAATGATGGAAATAAGAGATCAGATGGCATTAAAACATAACCTTTCAAGGGCATCTTAGATTAGATGGCATTAAAGCTTAACCTTCTTGTATCCATGCAAGTACAGCAATGTTTAAGTTTAAATGCTAAATCTAACTTGCTAATGCTATCGATCTAATTATAGTGCTAATATCTGGTCATTTTCATGCTGAACATGTCCTCTGTGATGGAAATAAGAGATCAGATCGCATTAAAGCATTACCCTTCATGGGCATATTATATCAGATGGCATTAAAGCTTAACCCTTCTTGTATACATGCAAATACAGCAATGTTAAAGAATGCTAATGCTAAGTTGCTAATGCTAGCGATCTAATGCTATTGCTAATATCTGGTCATTTTCATACTGTACATGTCCTCTATGATGGAAATAAGAAATCAGATGGCATTAAAGCATAACCTTTCGTGCGAATATTATATGAAATGGCATTAAAGCTTAACCCTTCTTTATATATGCAAATACTGCAATGTTTAAGTTCAATGCTAATGCTAACTTAAATCCTAGCGATCTAACGCTAGTGCTAATATCTGGTCATTTTCATACTGTTCTTGTCCTCTATGATGGAAATAAGAGATCGATGCCATTAAAGCATAACCTTTCATGGGCATATTATATTAAATGGCATTAAAGCTTAACCTGCCTTGTATATATGAAAATACTGCAATGATAAAGTTTCAATGCTTATGCTAACTTGCTAATGCTAGCGATCTAATGTTAGTGCTAATATCTGGTAATTTTCATACTGTACGTGTCATCTATGATGGAAATAAGAGATCAGATGGCATTAAAGCATAACCCTTCATGTGCATATTAGATTAGATAGCATTAAACCTTAACCCTTCTTGTATGCATGCAAAATACAGCAATGTTAAAGTTTGAATGCTAATGCTAACTTGCTAATGCTAGCGATCTAACGCTAGTGCTAATATCTGGTCATTTTCATACTGTTCTTGTCCTCTATGATGGAAATAAGAGATCAGATTGCATTAAAGCATAACCTTCATGTGCATATTAGATTAGATAACATTAAACCTTAACCCTTCTTGTATACATGCAAATACAGCAATGGTAAAGTTAGAATGCTAATGCTAACTTGCTAATGCCAGCGATCTAACGCTAGTGCTAATATCTGCTCATCTTCATAAAGTCGCGTGTCCTCTATGATTGAAATAAGAGATCAGATGACATTTAAGCATAACCCTTAATGGGCATATTAGATTAGATGGCATTAAAGCTTAACCCTTCTTGTATACATGCAAGTACTGCAATGTTTAAGTTTGAATGCTAATGCTAAATTGCTAATGCTAACGATCTAATGCTAGTTCTAATATCTGCCATTTTTCATACTGTCCGTGTCCTCTATGATGGAAATAAGAGATCAGATGACATTAAAGCAAAACCCTTCATGTGCATATTAGATTAGATGGCCTTAAAAAACTAGCTTATCTTCTTGTATACATGCAAATACAGATTTTTAAAGTTTGAATGCTTATGCTATCTTGCTAATGCTAGCGATCTAATACTAGTGCTAATATCTGGTCATTTTCATATTGTACGTGTCCTCAATGATGGAAATAAGAGATCCATGACATTAAAGCATAAATCTAATGTGCATTTAGATTAGATGGCATTAAAGCTAACCCTACTTGTAATCATGCAAATACAGCAATGTTAAAGTTTGAATGCTAAATCTAACTTGCTAATGCTAGCGTTCTAATGCTAGTGCTAATATCTGGTCTTTTTTCATACTGTAAACGTGTCCTCGATGATGGAAAATAAGAGATCAGATGGCATTAAAGAAAGCTTTCATGCCATTCTTTTATACATGCAAGTACTGCAATGTTTAAGTTTGAATGCTAATGCTAACTTACAATGCTAGCGATATAATGCTAGTGCTTATATCTCGTCATTTCATGCTGAACATGTCCTCTGTGATGGAAATTAGAGATCAGATCGCATTAAAGCATTACCCTTCATGGACATATTGGATCAGATGGCATTAAAGCATAACCCATAATGTGCATATTAGATAAGATGGCATTAAAGCTTAACCCTACTTGTATTCATGCAAATACAGCAATGTTAAAGTTTGAATGCTAAATTTAACTTAATAATGCTAGCGATCTAATGCTAGTGCTAATATCTGGTCATTTTCATATTGTTCATGTCCTCAATGATGGAAATAAGATCAGATGGCATAAAACATAACCCTTCAAGGGCATATTAGATTAGATGGCATTAAAGTTTAACCCCTTCGTATCCATGCAAGACTGCAATGTTTAAGTTTGAATGATAATGCTAACTTGCTAATGCTATCGATCTAATTATAGTGCGAATATCTGGTCATTTTCATGCTGAACATGTCCTCTGTGATGGAAATAAGAGATCAGATGGCATTAAAGCATAACCTTTCATGGGCATATTATATTACATGGCATTAAAGCTTAACCCTTCTTGTATACATGCAAATACAGCATTGTTAAAGTTTCAATGCTCATGCTAACTTGCTAATGCTACCGATCTAATTCTAGTGCTAATATCTGATCATTTTCATACTGTACGTGTGCTCTATAATGGAAATCAGAAATCAGATGGCAATAAGGCATAACCCTTCAAGGGCATATGAGATTAGATGGCATTAAAGCTTAACGCTTCTTGTATACATGCATATACAGTAATGTTAAAGTTTGAATGCTAATTCTAATTTTGCTAATGCGAAGCGATCTAATGCTAGTGCTAATAT
Source organism: Gymnothorax javanicus (assembly GCA_029692085.1). Taxonomy (NCBI): domain Eukaryota; kingdom Metazoa; phylum Chordata; class Actinopteri; order Anguilliformes; family Muraenidae; genus Gymnothorax; species Gymnothorax javanicus. The sequence continues at coordinate 104,701,678 of CM056202.1, forward strand.
TCTGGTCATTTTCTATACTGTAATGTGGTTTTCTATGATGGAAATAAGAGATCATCAGATGGCATTAAAGCATGTCTTTTCATCGGCATATTAGATTAGATGACATTAAAGCTTAATCCTTCTTGTACACATGCAAATACAGCAATTTTAAAAGTTTGAATGCTAATCCTAACTTGCTAATGCTAGCGTATCTTAAAAGTAATTATCTGCTCAATTTCATACTGTACGCTCTCCTCTTGACGGAAATAAGAGATCAGATGGCATTAAAGCCTAACCCTTCGTAAGTATTTTAGATTAGATGGCATTAAAGCTCAACCCTTTTGTATACATGCAAGAACTGCAATGTTTAAGTTTGAATACTAATGCTAACTTGTTAATGCTAACGATCTAATGCTAGTGCTAATATCTGGTCATTTTTCATACTTTGCACGTATTTCTATGATGGAAATAAGAGATCAGATGGCATTAAAGCATAACCCTTTCGCGGGCAATTAGATTAGATGGCATTAAAGTTTAACATCGCCTTGTATACATGCAAGTCCTGCAATGTTTAAGCTTGAATGCTAATGCTAACTTGCTAATGCTAATTATCTAATGCTAGTGCTAATATCTTTTCATTTACGCACGGGCAATGTGTCCACTATGATGGAAATAAGAGATCAGATGGCATTAAAGCATGACTTTTAATCGGCATATTAGATTAGATGACATTAAAGCATCATTCTAGTAATAATATGCAAACACAGCAATTTTAAAGTTTGAATGCTAATCCTTAACTTTCTAATGCTAGCGTATCTAATGCTAAAAGCATATCTCGTCAATTTCATACTGAAGCTCTCTTTGATCGGAAATAAAGATCAGATGGCATAAAACCCAAACCCCTTCGTGGGATATTAGATTAAGGCATTAAAGTTTAACCGTTTGTATACATGCAAGTACTGCAATGTTTAAGTTTGAATGCTAATGCTAACTTGCTAATGCTAACGATCTAATGCTTAGTGCTAATATCTGGTCATTTTCATACTGAAAGGTCCTCGGGATGGAAATAAAGATCAAATGCCGTTAAAGCAAAGCCTTCTTGG